>MINK01172729.1:1836-24111 GCA_001735545.1 Phormia regina
ATTTCCAAATTATTATCAACTAAAGTGTCCACAATTATGAGCAACATTTATTTTAAACAAGCTGTTGTTATGTAAGTAAATATCGTAAATATTAATTGATTTAAAATAAAAATATACATACATACCTACATCAATACATATGTATATTAATTTTTTAATAAAACTATGTTTTGGCAAAAAGTATAAAAAAATACTGTAGCTACAGTTGAATAAAAAAAAAATATAAAATTAATTTAAACAGTGTTGGATATAGTTTAAGGTGCACATGTAAATATTGCAAAATATATACTACCCATTTGTAAAAATAAATTAGGAATTTACGGTTATGACCTTGAATATTCAAAAATATATAAATTTGAAATAAAATTAATTATGATTATTTTTAGATTCCAATATCTTATATAATAAATCATAAATAAAGTTTAAAAGACTTGCAATTAAAATTTTTAAATAAAAGAAAAAGTAAATAAATAAATAAATAAATAAATAAATAAATAAATAAATAAATAAATAAATAAATAATTTATTTTTGGTTACAAATCGTGTATCTTCTAAACTACTAGTCGGAAGAGGAGCCTAATCTTGTAAAAAAGTCATCTTGTAGTCACCCTATTACAATACGAGAAAAACTACAGAATGACTTAAAATCTTAAAAAGCCTAACTACTTGATGTTATATATAGACTATAACACCCTGTAGCTTATCTCGTGTTGGATCCGAGATAAAAATTTATTACCCGAGATATTTTTAATTTCGAACGCATTGTATGAATTCAGATATATTTTCCCTTTATAATTATTTTAATGTTATTTTGAAAAAAGAAAAGAAAAAAAAAAAACTGCATTTACAAACACATATAAAAAACGTCATTGTGGGTCCAACTGCAAAATATTTGATAATAATAATTTTGATAATAATTATATATCTTCTCAATGACTAGTAAAATTTAATTCAAGTTATTAAGTGAATAATTTTGTTTTCACAAAAAATAATGTATTCACAAAAAATAATGTATGCTTGATAAAGGCTTACTATTTTTTTTTCTTATGGAAATTTACATACACAAAGTTAGTAAACCTTTATCAAACATATATTATTTTTTTGTGAATACGGCTAAATGTTCTTAATAACTCATAATTAATTCTCAAAAATTGTTTGGATTTTTAAAAATATGAGTATGAAAAATATTTTTTCTTTAAAATTCTATTAATAAAAAAAAAAAAAAATAACGAAATTTCAAGTTCAATGGGCTAGAAAAAAAGTCACGCAATTTTTTCTTTTTTTTTTTATATAAATTGAAAAAATACGTTGTTGTAAAAAACACAAATACAGGGTAAGAGAGAATTTATTAATCAACTTATATGAGTAAGCAACTAGTAGAAATCAGGGTTGGAAAATTTGATACTTTTCTGATGCAATTCAAAAGTTTGTACTATAGTACTCTTTTGAGTCATTTGTAAATATGGAGCTTTAATCTTAAAAATATCGTAAATGTAGAATTAAAACTTTACAGGGGAACCATTTTCCTGATATATTTATGAAAAATATCAATTATGATAAAAAGGTTTTGACTGTAAATCTTAAATATCATTTAATACATCGATTAAAATTTGCCATATGATATAAATAATTCTAAATATAGATTAACATAAAAGAAGGAATTTCCTCTGTAAAGCAAATTGAAATGAAAATTTTTCGAATTTCAACGAAATGATTTATATTACTAAATTTGTGTTCGATTATATCTTGTATTTTACTGTAATATTTAACATGAGAAAAAACATTTAATAATTTAATCCATCGTTTGTGATACACAAAATAAATTTTTAGTACTCTGAGTATGAAAAAAGTACTATTTAAAATTGATTTTGATATTAAAAAATATTTTCCATCCCTGATACATAGTATTCTGAGTGTGAAAAAAGTACTATTTAAAATTGATTTTGATATTGAAAAATATTGTGTTTTTCCATCCCTGATACATATGTATCATGAGTTTATAACGTGAAACAGTTATGAAGATATCAACACAATATTAAATAAAATTATTTTATTAACAATATCGTATTTAAAACAAAAATTTTATTAAAAAAAATAACTGGAAATTTTTTTAATTTTATTACTCTAATTTGTGAAAAATGTTCTATTAAAAATTGATTTCGATACCGACAAAATATTTTCATTTTCCATCCCTGATACATATGCATCATGAGTTTATAGCGTGAAATAGTTAAGAAGATATCGACACAATATTAAATCACCTTTTTTTATTTCTTATTTTGTACTTAAGAAAATATTAAAATTTAATTTTCAATGAATTGAACTTTGACATATCAATTTTTTACAAAACCCAAAAATATTAACTCATAACATATGTTTATAAATGTATTTAAGTAATAGAGATATCGGTCTTAAAAATGGCAATCATTTAAGTTATCGAAGATAGAGTTTAGGGTAATAAAAAATATTGTCATATGAAAATTTTGCGTCATACACGGTGAGTTAATATTTTTGGATTTTGTAAAAAATTGATATGTCAAAGTTCACACTAGGCAATTTTTCTTGCTGCTATTCTAACTTTGTATAAGAGCGAGAGAGAGAGTAAATATGATAGGTTAAAAACATTTTACTTTTCATTTGAATGCAAGTTCAAAAGAAATATGAGAACAATTTCAGAAGGAAAAATATTTATTAGGCGGAATTAATTTTTTTTGATAGGGCAATTTTTTTTTGTTGCACAAATTTTACTATATGAAGTTAAAATTATTGTGCTTAATGCAAATTTAATATATTTATATATACATAAGTAGGCTATTATTATATGAAATAATAAATATCAACAAAAAATGCTTGTATAAAATAAAAGCCAAAGAAACAATAAAAATATTTGTATATTTCTTCCGTAGCAGCGGTCATGAATCTCTTTTGTTACCCTACTTTTATGCTTAATTTAAAAGTGCAGAAATATAAGGCAAATATTTAATGAATCATTTTCTATACACAGAGAAAAAAGTCTCTTATTAACAAATATGTAAGAAAATAATTCATTCAATTAAAAACATGTTTAAATTTGTAACTCTTACCCAAATGTTTATATCAATTAGCATTAAAACCCTAGAGGGAAAAGCAAACAAAACAAGTCACAGGATTAGTCCAAAGTGACAGGGATCGGACATATTAATAATATAGTATAGATCTATAATATTTTAAATTTGGATTAACAAATATTTTAAAAGTATTTATTTACTAAATAAATATTTAATTAATTATAATAGTTAAAGGTTTTTTTCCCGAAATTGTTTATTATTTGCTATCCCCTTTAGTAGTGAAGCGCCCTAACGTATCTAATTAAAATCTGATAATAAAAATCAAAATAAAAAGTATTCTGTATTGCGGTATTAACAAAACAATGGAAACTTTTAAACTTCTGTAATAAAGAGACTAACAGGGCTATTCTCGACAGAGTGATAACCGAATTTATTGTGATAGTAAAACATATTGAAATTTGTAATACTCTTACCCAAATGTTTATATTCAATTAGCATTTAAACCCTAGAGGGAAAAAGCAACAAAACAAGTCAACAGGATTTAGTCCAAAGTGACAGGGATCGGACATATAATAATATAGTTAGATCTCAAATATTTTTAAATTTGGATTAACAATTTTTAAAAGTATTTATTTTACTAAATATATTTAATTAATTATAATAGTTAGGTTCTTCTCCTGAAATTGTTCGTTATATTGCTATCCCTTTAGTAGCGAAAGCGCCCTAAGTACTTCTTAATTAAAATCTGTATAATAAAAATCCAAATAACAAAGTATTCAGCTATTGCAGTATTGACAAAAACAATTGAAACTTTTCAAATTCTGTATAAAGAAGGACTAAATCAAGAAGAATATTAAGAAATCGATCTAAAAGGCATTTATGTTTACAAGTTATTTCAATATTTGTTTTATTCTGTACATTATTCATGAACTTTTTTTTGTACCACTTTTTACGTATAATTAAAAATTAATTATTAATCACGGCACATAGTAACAAAAATGGCTAAACGTCAATTTCTGAAGATTGAAAAATTAAAATTTAGCATGATTTAATGTTTGTTTAAACAAAAAACTTATCTGTGAGTAGATATTCAATAATGAAGTCAACCAGTTTCCGAAAATTATAAAAAAAAAATGTCATAAGACAGTACTGTGAAAACTTAACTCTTGGTGGAAGACCTCGCACACATGCACAAATACAGGATAATTGATAGCAAGAGAGTTGAGAATGCCCAGAAATTATCCTCGGAAGGTAGTCAATAATCTAAAATTGGAATTTAGTACATCGAACAGTTAGCCCGCATGGCAAAAGAGGCTGATCTCGATTTGTTATCGTCCTGTGAAAATCTTCTTATTTATAAAAGAATCGCCAGCAATCGAATTCACATTTGTCAGAGTCATTTTAAATTCGACAATAATACATGGAATATATGTACCATAACTTTAGCGAACACGAGTCTAAATTTAATTTAAGAGGCAAGCGAATTGAGAGAAAAGATTGGACCCAAAATAATACTAACCAGAACAGTTTAAGTTTGGTTGATGACAATATTATGCCTGGAGGATGATTTTTCAGGTCCAATTTTAATTATAAAAGATACTATAACTGGTATAGGATACAGAACAATTTTTAAACGATTGTAAATGTATCCTTACGCTGAGGAAGAAAATATGCACTAGTTTGGGAAGATCTCCCAACACGATATGACCCCAAACACATCTCTGGTTGTAACCGTCAGTGCTTACAATCCAATGGAGGTACGTGTTTTTAAGTGGACCTGTCCAAATCACCAAAATCTCTCCCATAGTATATGTATGGGAACAAGTAACAATCTTTAATAAAATTATTTATCTAATAACTGGTACGGACTCAAAATTACACCAGAAAGGAATATTTATCGGCTGCGGTTATAAGGGAATGGCAAAATATTTCAAAAGAGACTATTGACTCTTTAATTTATTCAATGCATCGTCATTATGTAGCAGTAATTAAAAACAAAGGATATCCAACAAAATACTTACTTATTTAAAACTTCAGACCCTATTTGTTAAGATAATACCTAAGTTTCCATTGCATTGTCAGTACCATATTTATGAATAATTTTAAATTTGGTTTTATATTATTAGAATTTAATAATTTATGTTCTTAAATTTTGTTTTTGTTTTGAATTTTGTTCCATTTATAAAAAATTAGGAAAAGTTTTCATTGTATTGCGAATCACTGTATATAAAAGTACATGTTAAAAGAAAATATGATAAGAAAAGGCAGAAAAATCTTAATATTCCGCGACTAAATAGAAATGAACATTCAAGCTTGTAGCACTTTAGTACATATAATTTTCCAGAGTTTTCTGAAGCTCTTAGATGTCTAAAATTCTACACACTGGACATTTTCTAAACTTAATATGAATATTTTGGTAATTTAAATTGTCCATACCTGGAAGGAATTCTATATAAAAATATAAGAGAAAATTTGTAACAACAACTTAAGAGATCAGACTTGGAAAAATTATCTTTGAAAAAATATCTTATATTGGATAGAGTGTAGAAGTATATAAAAATAATTAATAAAACAATAAAATTTTTAACCTTTTCAAATGTTTATATTTTGCATCCGCTGATTTTTGTACTGATGTTTTTTATTTTTGGTAAAAATAAGAGACAACATCTCAATACAGTTTAAGAGAGAACTTTTGAATGCCGTATGAAAGAGAAATTAATAAAAGTTGTTAACATTTGACAAGAAAATAGCCGTTAAAATAAATAAAACTCGATTCAAAATGCAAAACATGTCGTAATGATCAAATGAACTTTAAGCTTTATTTCTATAAAAAATTTATGGGTACAATTTAGATAAATTGAACTTTGAGCTTACGATCGATTTATGTAGTAAACATAGGGCCAGTTATCGATTTTAATATATAAGATATTTTTAGCTAACTTTTGATTTCTATAGAAAGTCTTTCAAGATTTCTATAAGAACTTCTGAGCTATTGAACGTTATCTCTGCCACATGTTTATTCTATAGGATATCTTTAGATAAATATCGATTTCGATGCCATAAAAAACCATTTCAGTTGCAAGTAAAATTATTTTACTGTATTTAAGAAAATGTTTTACTTCAATTCTTATTTTTGTTTAGTACTGAATATAATTTTATGAGCATTATGAGATAATTATCAATGAAATATGACCTGAAGTTTTATTTCATTTTCTGAGCTAAAGGGATAATTTATATTTATAACATAAAATAAAACATAACCTATTTGCTTGCAAATATCATTTATTTGCAAAATATTTCACATACATATTTGTTTAAGACCCACATATAAACAATGCAGACTTTATGCTATTACGTAGTGTTTATTTATTGAGTACAAAAATGGATTACTTTTTTTTCTATGTAGGAAGTTGTTTTTGTTGTCAAAACTTGACCATTTTTAAACTTATTGTACACACAAACTCACACATACATATATATATAACTGTAATTGTAAACAATATTAATATGCATAATAATATGTAATTAATTTATTTATTATAATATAATATTCATGGGAATGTCTACATATTCACTACTACGCAAAAGACATAGACGCATATTTTTAAATATTTATTTTAAAAAGAAAAGTTAAAATACATACAACGAATCTAAGTAGTACGAAAATAAAAGTAAATAACTTACTGCGTTGATATTATATTGCGCATTTGTCTAACAGCCGTTACCAAACGTGGCTCACAGCCAGCACTTAATGATAAATAATTTTCTGGTGATGCTTTTAGCAAAGTTAATATTTGTGTTAGCGATGTGTTAAGGGTTAAACCCAGTTCATCTACTACACTAGCCAGATATTCAATGTCAACTGACAATTGTTTAGAGGCCGAACTTGTTAGGGATTTGATTTGTAAAATTTGTGATTGATATAAAACACAACATTGAGCCACTACTAAAGAGAGTAAAATATCCGCACTTGGTATGGGCTGGGAATATTTAATGTGACACATTTCCAAAGCCTGCTTAAGTAGGGTTGAAGGTGACAATAATAAGGGTTCTAAATGTTGTGGCAATGTTAGTAAATATTGGCCTATTTGGGTAATACTTTCTTGAGGGGCAAAACTAAAGGCTGGCATATCTTGCACATGTCCCTGGGACAGTTCTGTGGGCGGTTGTATTTCCGAAAGATGAGAATCCAAAGGTTGCAAAAGTATATTCAGTGTTATATCATGGGTTTCCACGAAATGTATTTTTAGAGCATCGTATATATTGGCAAATATTCCAACTGATGTATTGCCTGTTTCCTGTTGATTTTCTAGACGTTTTTGTTGAAATTCTGTTATAGAATTTAATATACGTTGCTGTTCAGCAGCCTCAAAAGTTTGATAAATATTTATATTTAATAATTGATTTTCTTTTAATTTTTGTTCTAACACACTCATACGTTCTTGCAAAGTTTTCTCGAACTTTTGCAATTTTTGTTGAAAATCTGCTAGGCATTCCAATAAGGCCAACGTGTATTGCAACATAGACCAATTACTGTCGGTATTGGTGTTATTTGACGAATTTCCCAAATTAAGAGAAAGTTGTCTTTGTGTTTTAGAAAATTGTTCCATTAAACGTTTAAATATGCCTCCTAATAAATTGATAAACTTGCATAGAGCTAAATCACTGGTAATATTTGAACATCTATTTAGTGATTCATTTAGCCAAGTAAATAGTTTACTTGTTATATCCTTCAAATGACGTACAGCATCACTAGCATGAGGTTGTGTGGTTAAAACGCGATCAACTTGTGTAGACAATTGTGTCTCTTCCAATCTGGGATATTGTTGTATGAATTTATGAAAATACTCATAAATGGATAAACCCAATTGTTGTTTTAAATCCTTGGATAATTTTATTGATGACTGTTCCATGTATGCATTTAATTGTATAACAAAATTATGATTGGCTTGGGCAAATTGTTGTAATAAATCCAAACGTTCATTACACGTTTTTAGTAATTGTAATATATGATTATCTCGAGAGGGTTGCAAGGCTGGCAATAGTTCACACAGTAAAATAAATGGTTGCTCTTGAGCTTCTTCATCTTCAAATACCTGTGAACACCATTTCACTTGCCTTTGACAGTTTTCTAATAATTGGTCATAAAATAAAGTAAGAAAATGTTGCTGTTGTCCTGCTGTCTCTGTTGCTTGCAATTCTAAAGTTTGTTTCCATTGCTGTTGCAAAGCAGTTTTTTGTACTGCTCGATAGTATTGAAGAAGTTGTGGTTTTCTTTGTATTGCTGAAAATATACCTACATAACGTTGTGCCTGCTCTGTGCTACCTTCAGCAAAGCATTGTACAACATTTGGTGAGGCTAATGCTTCAAGGCGATTTTTAAAATCTTCCACTTGTGACTGACGATCAGAGTGACCTGGTAGTTGCTCTTGTGCTTGTAGACTTTTTTGTAAAGCTGATATTTTGTCACAGACACTCTGTAAGATAAAATAATAAATGGGATTTATTTATACTTAAAAAAAAGTTGTAAAATTTCTGTATTTTTAGAATTATTGGTTTTTTTTTGGCATTTATTTTTGAAAAAATCTTTTTTTGAAAATTGGTACTTTTTTGAAAATGTTTTGGTTGTTTTTTCATTATATAATTTGTTAATCTTGGTAACTCTCTAACTCATAACAATATTAACAATAAGACTTCTACAGAAAATGGATAGCTCTAAATATTTAGAAAATAGTACCTGTTATATAAAATATAAAAAGTACTTTTTTCAAATTTTGAAAATTTATAATTTTTTTCGTTTTAAAAATTAAATTTAAGAAAAAACTTTTTGGGACTATTTTAAAACAATATTGAGTATTTGTAAAAACAATTTTAAATTGGTTCCAATTACTGAAATTTTCAACATTTTGAACTTTTTTTGTAAATTTGAGAATTTTGACATTTTTTTATATTATTAAATTATTGATTTTAATTTTTTAATTAGGATTTTTGAGGAATTATTATTTTTTTTTTTTAATTTTTTGGAAAATAAAATTTATTATAATTTCTTCAAAAAAAAAAATCCGATTTTCTGAATTCTAATGTAAAATTTATATAAGAATTATAAGACAACAATAATTCTATTTTCCATAATTTTCAAGTTTTATAATAAACTTATTTTATAATAAATTGTTATATGAACAAGAGGGCAAATTATTTTGTCATATAATCGAGGTTGACACACAATAATTGTTGTTGTAACTCTTTGATCTTAGCAAAAATATGAATAGCGAATACAAAGCTTTGACATTATCATTGCCTCTGACTTATATATACATCACTGATTTTAAGCACCAAAACATATCAATACATATCATGAATATCAAGTGAATATGAGAGAAATTGTAAATCAAAACTTTTATCTTTGACACCGGCAAGTAAATTTACTAGTGTAGCAAGTTTTCTTTTTTCGACTTATTAATCAAAAAAGTAAATTCATTACCTTCAAATCATTCCTCTCAAAACTATCCTCTAATTCTGCTATTAAATTACCCCAACCATCGGATTCCTGCAGTGATTCCTTTGCTGTCTGTAACTTTGTTTGCATATTATTCAAACGTTCTAATGTAGCCATACATTCACCAGTCTCTTCTTGTACAGCAGCAACTTCTTGACGCATTACCAGCATACGTTGTTGTAATTCTTTGACATCATTATGAAGATTTTTAGCATCTTTTACCACTCTAGGCATACTGGCCACCAACTGTTGGCTACTCTCCTCAATAGCATAGTTAACTTGTTGTACATATAATTGTAATTTAGAAACATAATTATTTATAAATTCTACAGCTATTTCAGAGTCGCCGGTTGGATCTGACTTATTGGATAAGTTTGTTTCATCGCTGTATTTCTTGAAATTATCATTAATCCATTCAACTGGATCAAATTTGTCTTCGGATAAAGCAGAAATATCCATTTTTATAGCAGGAAATTTTATTTATTTAACAAAAATATTTTTTTAAGTAAAATTGATGATGTTGCTGCTTTTTTTGTTTTGTTTTTATTCTGAGTCAATAAACGTCATCTACAGCTGTTGTAAACAGGGTTGTATAATAAATTCTGAGCGAACTAAAAAAACTTTGGCATTACTGTACAAATTTAAATCCAAGACAACAACCTATTGAGTTTGCAAATTTTTCAAAATTTTAAAAAAGTAACAGATTTAACTAATTAAATAAAGCGATTGTTTAAAAATTAAAAAATAACGAGATCTGGGTCTATGTTTTTCTAAGCCAAATATTTTTTACGATCTTACCGTTAAATAAAAGATTCACCTTAAATTATGCTTTAATTTTTTCGCATGAATAAATTTACCTTACTATGATTAATATACATGTTTGTGTATGTATTTATATTATATTTTTTTTTAAGTTTCTGACCCATACCTCGGTTTGAGTGAACAAATTTTGTTGATTCAAAAAACCGAAATTTGATAAAAATATTTGTGACTGATCTATATAAAAATAAAAAATGTTATCATTACCAAGGGCTTCTAAAAATCAAAAATGCATTTTGGTTGATATCTCAGTTATTATTGAACCGATTTATTTTATTATTTTTAACTTGCGTAACGAAGTTTATTAAGAAAGCAGCAGTCGAACGAAGTAGTTTAAAGTGTACGTGTGAAGTAACGTTGCGTAAACAAAATTTGTAGTCTAACTTCGTGAGTCAGGAAATTTCTGTTTTACATTAAAATAGTTCAGAATCATAAGAAATGTTTTATATTTACATTTAAAAATATTACAAAAATTAAAATTCTTTTAAGGTTATAAATTTCTCAGGTTTTTTACAAGTTGACAAAAAAATTAGATCGTCGGGTGGTATTTTTGAAGTGGTTAAATATTTTGGTTCCAATTTAGATAAATGATTTAGTTTGCGAGTAAAATTTAAACAAATTAATTCCTAAAAATAAAAAAAAAAATAAAATATTTTATTTTTATCCAGGCTGAAGATGCCAGCCACACAATGTGTGACGAAATATCGTCTCATTCATAATATATAATTTTTTAATCTGATGTTCGTGTCCAATAAAATTAAAATTTTATTTATGATCTTATACAATAGCATAACTGATCATTGTATTAAAGCAAAATTTTTTAAAATTAATTTCTATACTTACTTCTAAAGATTTCGAGGGTTTATTGATCTGCGTTTTATATTTTCCAAATAAATTTCGTATAAATTCACTGGGATTTGCAATTCGAAGCTATAAAATAAAATATAATATACATGAATGTGATATAAGTATTTAAAAATTAAGAAAGAATGATTTGCAAATAGTTTGATTTTAAAACCCTCAAAATAAATTCTTTGTAATAATGTAAACTCAATATTTCACCTTTGGTATGGTATATGCAGTAGGTTTTTCCGCTTGATTTCGATATTCATCTTGCAGCATAGAAACTTTGCATACACCATTCTCCCACATACCCTTTTGTACTTGACCCGTTTTTACATGATAAAAAGTACCTTCGCCGTTCTTTAAACCTCTGGCAAAATAACCCTCATAACGATTACCATTTGCTGTAATTCACAAACTAAATTATTTTCTTTTCAGAAAACTTAACTCTCTTACCATAAAATATAACACCCAAACCATGATGAGCATCAGCTTGCCACTCGCCCATATAAAGATCACCATTTTTATACCATTCTATACCCAAACCATGACGGCGATTATATTTCCACCAACCGTAATAAACACCATCCTCATAAAATTGTTTTCCCTCACCCGATTTCATATCATCCCTCCATTCTCCCATATAAATTCTTTCCATAGTACCATCTTTCAAGCGACGTCTCATCATACCAAAACCATGACGTTTTCCTTTCAACCATTGACCATCATATATTAATTGATTCTTTGACTCTTTAACCCCGAAATGATGATGCTGAGAATTTAACCAATAACCATGATAAGTACCACCACCAGGATAATAAAATGTTTGACGCCATCCTGTACTTTCGGCTTTAGTGTGATTTTTAAGTTCAAACGTTTGATAGCATTGATTATTCATAACTAACCGTTAATATTTTTGTAGAAAGTTACAAAATATATAAATTTCAAATATATATATGTGTACGACATATATACATATGTGTTTATGTATTTAGGTGACAAATTTTTGTTTTTTATTTCATTTACAGAAACAGGGTCGGGTTATTTTACAAAAGGAATTCAAATATTTTTCTATTTTAATTATTATTTAACTTATATGTTTATTATTTTCATTTTATTACTACGTTACTGGGTGTCCTTCTTTTATAGAAATGCATGTTGTGATTGATAAAATATGACAGCTACATATTGTCGTAAGTCACGAAACCGTTTACATTGTCACTTTTACTTTCTACTTTCTTAAAGAATGTACAGTAGGGTGGCCCCGAAATGAATAGTATTGATGTTCCCACCGCAAATGAAAATTTACTTCATTCTAAGATCCTGTTTCTCAAAATTTTGTCCAGACATTATCATTTTGTGTGCTAAAATGCAAAAATGTTCTTTTTTCTGGTTTTTGGCATTTATTTCATATATTTCCCATGGTAGCAATATGAAAATTTGATATCGTAACACAGTTCGTTAGAGGCGCATTTAATTATATGTATATATTACATTTTGAATTACGCCATATTAGTCTAAAATTTTGCAATTTTTCACAAAAATATTTGAAGAAATAAAACCAAAATAATACAATATAATCCTCTAATATATACAGCGAAATGCTTTTCTTCTTCTAACTAACTTGTTCAAATTTTATTCGTATTTTTCAAAATACAAATTCATTTGTATATAATTTATTCAGTATAAAAGGAATTTACAAGATATTGCTACCACAAAACGCTTAATTTTATAAGCTTTAAAATGATATATAACACTTTATAGTTTAATTAGTTTAGTTATGTAAAAAAATAAAAATATTAACTTTTAGTTGAATATTGACAAAATGTATGCTAAAATGGCATTTGTTTACATAAATAACATCCAGAGAAACTGTTAGAAAAAATAATAATGTAAACAAAGAGCATTAACATCATGTTGATGTATTAACATAATATCTTAATACATCAACATGATGTTAATACTCTTTGTTTACACTATTACAGACCTCGAAACTTATTCCAACAGAATCAGCTCCAATAAAAAACTATATTTGTAAAATATTTTAATTAATGTTATATACATTAATTAAATATTCTTATTAGAATTTATTTAATATTATTTATTTATTAATTAAAGTAATAATTAATGAGTTATGTAATTTAAAATGTAAATTAATTATAGATATATTAAGAAGTTAAAATAAATATGAAACTTATTCTAACAGACCTCGTCTTGCTAGCCAAGGTAATATAACCTGAGCATGATCTTTAAACCGATCATTTAAAAATAACGATTTACGATATTCTTCAGCTTCTGGAGAATCATTTAACAAATAATCAACGTTACATTCGGTTTCCGTTTTTGGTTCGTAGGAACACAATGATAAACAGTTGAAAACTGAAGCAAAACCTTAACAAAAATAATAAAAATATTATAAATTTAATTAGTTAATTTTATTTAAGATATGTACATAAAGAGTGTTTGTTATTAATTTTAAAATTCGGATTCATATACAGCCATTTCTTGCCGCAATTCTGAATTCGTAAGAGAGACAGAGAAAGGAGAAAGAAATACTAAGCCTTTATATGCTCTTAACCTTTCTCGCCTACAAATACAGAATTGCGGCAAGAAAAATTGCTATGTGTGAACGCCGACAAAGTGATAAGATCCCGGTTTATTATATACAAATATAATACACTACATACCTATATAACCATATTTTAACAAGTCAATATGTAATTCCTTTAGACTGGGTATTTTTCTCGAATATTTCAATAACTTCAATTGTTTTCGCAAATGATCATGATAAATTTTTATAAAATAATCGAAATATTTTATTTTAATTTCCAATTGAGTGCCGGACAAAATAAACATATACAAATCCAAGGTGGGTGAACCATATTTACATAATTGAAAATCAATAAAATATATATCTTGTAATTGACCCTCGGCAGAATGTTGAAACATAACATTGTTAAGCCAAAAATCACCATGATTAAGAACATTAAATTCATTAGGATCCGGAGTGCTGGCAGCAATGCTTAGCTCCAGATAGTTATCCAATAAATTGGGCTGAAAGAATTTCATAAAAGGCATTTAGGCATTGGTATAAAAAATATTTTGAAAACAAAATATCTACTAACAATTAAATCAATATATTCCTCATGACCCTTATACTGTTTTATATAATCATAATAGTAATCAATTCTAACATTTTCATATAAAGATCGTGTTTGTTCGGAAAACATATGTTGTTCAAACATATAATCATATGGACCATAGACTTCTACATAACGTGCCGAGACAGCATGAAATTCAGCTAATTTTCTTAAAACATTTACTGTGTATTGTAAATTTAAACCTTCGAAACGATTTTGTAGACTAAAACCCATAGCACTTAAATCCTCCAAGAGTATAGCATTCTCTTGCATTTCTAAAGTTTTAGGTAAAGCATAATATTTTGGAGCAAATGTTATATCAATACCCTGTTCTTTATAGAGCTTTACAAAACGTGGTAGTATAACACGATAAACAGCTATTTCCTTGGGAAATAAAGACCACAAATTATCGATTTTTTCAAATTCTCCCGAAGGTAGGGGTAATTTTAAGATATAACATAAAGTTTTGGTAGAATCATCAACTGAGAAGTGTAGTTAAAAAAAATGTTATTGAGATTATTTTAGTATTTATAAGAAAGTTTAAAATAAATTTACCTTTTAAAATGTTTAGTTTAATTTTCAACAGATTAGAAGCATAGTTTTCATCGGATTCAGCGGCTGCTTTTATCGATATTGTTTTCAGATATTTAAACTCTTCTTGATTTTGTTTTAAAAATTTTGTAAAATAATCTTTATTGAGCCATGATGGTAGATGAAGTTCTGAAATTGATTCAAAACTCATTCTGTGGAAAAGTAATTAAAAAAATGAGTTTCAGATTTGCTGGTTTTATATTTTGTTTATTGATTTTAATGAGATAATTAATTCTAAAAATTCCAGATATTTTATAGAAAAACAATTTATGTGACTCATTTAAAAATAAACACTATTTGTTTATAATGACCTATATTTTCTTTGATAAAATATACTGTTGTTATTATAATTTTAATCTATTTAGTTACTACAAATTATTTTTACATTATTTTCTAATTTACAATAACAATAACACAATATTAAAAGGAATTACTTGTCTCAATAATTCCAAGCAAGATGAAGATGTATCAGTAGTCAAATAAAAAAGTATTTTTTAGTAAATTTGAATTTACAAAATAAATTTTTTAATTCAAGCGTTGTTTTTTTCATCTTTTTAAGGCCCATTTTTGTCATAATAATATTATATAGGGTCTACACGAGAGATTTTTTTTACCATAACAAACGACAAATTCGTGTAAATGGTAATAAATCTGGAACTTTGAAACCACTTAGCCGATTTAGATGAAACTTGAAACATCGATAGAGGAGGAGTTAGACTTTCAGAATATTGTTAGATGGAGTCTGTAGCTGTAGCACCGGGCGCCACTGTGTAGTGTTATGGTAGAATTGTTAGAGCTCAAAGATTATTGTTTGGAACAAAAATAATACAAAAAACCAGAAAAAAAGTGATTTATTATGACAAAATTTTATCTACGTGTCCGCATATATGCTGATATAAACAAAAAAATTCCAGTAGCTCTACCGACGTTTTGTTACTTTTTATGATAGAAAAATCTCTCGTGTAGATTAGCTTTATTTGACTTCACATTACAGTTTAACTACTGAACCAATTAAAATAAAACTTGTCACATATATTTTAGCATGAAGTAAAATATTACTGACTGAACACAACGCCCAATTTTTCTAAAAAGGATAATTATAAATTTTTATAAAAAAAAATAAACTAAATTTTGAGCATAAGTTTCTGGCTCCCTTTAAAAGAAAACTAAGTAATTGGAATATCTAATTAAATATTTTTTTTTTATTTTCCAAAATATCCTAAATGATTGAAAAACACTTTGGAGATTTTAATAAACTAATGGGTGTACTTTCCTTTTGTTTTTGAACCACTGAAGTAATATTTTGGAACCCAAAAATTTATTGCCTCACTAATAATAATTTAGTAATAATTTACAACTTACATATCAGTTTGCTCTTTCCTTTTCGATTTACTGTCCATATTTAATACACAAATGCCAATATTACAATTATTCAAAAGAAAATATTTTGTAATAAATTTGTAATAAATTATAGATGCAATTTAAAATTCAAAAGAATTTATTAAACTTAAACAATTTATTGTAATTTATCCGCTAAATAGTGATCAAACTGTTTACGGTTCTAGTCAAAAATCAACTGTTTGTTTTGCTTTCATGCTTAATTTTAAATTATTTATTCTAAAGGTATGTTCAGACTAAACAAATATTTGACCAAAATGACGCAACCACTGTATAAAACATTTTCTACATTTTAATGGGATAAATATTTTTACTTATCATTATTTACGGCTTGCATTTTACCAAATCTTGATTGACGGTGTTTTCATTTGCAAGATCAAACAAAACCAAACAACTTTTTTGTAAACTAGTGGTCACTCAAATCTGGTCAAATATTTCATAAATGTGAACACTAGCTTAAAACTATGATCAAGATGCAAGGTGCAAAATCCTTTTCAAGAAAAAATAGTATAAATACTTTTCATTATCAAAATGATTCATTTAATGAAAAAAATTTTTAAATTTGCATCTCTCATCAATATTATAATTTATATCAATTATTCATAATTGTAAAAAAAAATAAAACAAATAGAAAATTCTTGGCATTAAATATTATTAATGCTTTTAAAAAATAATATTTATTTTAAAAGTGACGTTATTCAGTCTTAAATTTATGAAATATGTCCCTGTAAACTTAATTTCCTTTTTGTTTTCATTTTTTTATTTAAAAAAAATGAGGTTAAAATTTAAAATAGTTAAATTTGTTATACATAGTTTAAAAAAAGACATATTTTCCTTTGAAATGATATATAAATTTGTAAATAAATTTGAAATTATCAAAGCAAATTATAAAATCTTTCTTTGTTTTTCAAATGTTGTTAAGATACGGTATTATCGTATTGCCTTGTAGCACTGCATTACCAAAAATAGAAGGAAGCAGTGCGTTAAAGGCTCATCCACATACAATACGTTTGCTTCAACTGCAAAGGGCTGTAATGCAACGCTACTATCATTACTTCATTATTAAAATTTTATAATTTTAAAAAAAGTACATTTTCTTAGAAACCAAGTAAAAAATATTGAAGTAAATTCTTTAATAGTGGCTATATCTTAATAAAATATATTAAATTTCTCAAAAAAATTAGGAACCAAAATGGAGAAATTATTTTAAAAAAATCCATGGCTCATTACTTGCAGTATAATTTAACTGTTATGATAACTTTGCTTTAAATGTTCAAAATTTACTTGAGATATGCCGTAAAAAAGTGAACAAAATCGATCGAAATTTTTCTTTAAATTTTTCGATAAAAAGTGAAATTAACTAAATGATTTTTTATATAAAATGTTAGAATTGAATATAGTACCTTCAGTTAAGAATTAGAGATGCTCAATGTGGTCAAAAGCAAAATAAATGTTAATATTCTGGAACTTTGAAACCACTAAACCGATTTAGATGAAACTTGAAAAATCGAAGGAGGAGGAGTTAGACTTTCAGAATATTGTTAGATTTAGTCTGTAACTGCAGCATGGGCGCTGCTATAGTGAGACAAAGTTGACTACCTCGATAGCGAAAAACATATCGAGGGTTATACATTTCACAAATCTTAATCGATTTTAAATATTTTTATATTTTTGAATTCTCCTAAGCAAGACGAAGAAAAAGCATGCTAAATTATCTCGTATGATTTAAAAGATACTTAACTTCAAGAAATAAATTTCTCATTTTTGGCCTTGAAGTTTTTGCGATTTTGCACTATAACTTTTTTATCAAAAAAGTAACTTTATACATTAAACTTAAAAAAAAATTTGTTCAAAAAGTTTAATATTTTTTGACATTTTCTGAAAGACGGGACCCCAAGTGTAATTTTGAAAATATCTGAAAGTTCAGCCTACATCCAACAGTGGTGAATAATGATCAATTTTAGATGAGATGTTTAGATGACTTTTTGAATTCTTAAAAAAATTGATTGCCGATTTTCTTAATTCTGTGAATTAAACTTTATAGCTCAATATGACCTTAAAGAACGGGACCCCAAGAAATGGTGTAAGTGTAATTTTGAAAAGTTCTGAACGTTTACCCTATATCTAATTCTGTGAATTAAACTTTATAGCTCAATATGACCTTAATGAACGGGACCCCAAGAAATGGTGTATGTGTAATTTTTAAAAGTTCTGAACGTTCACCCTATATCTAGCAGTGGTCAAAAATGATAAATTTCTCATATTTTTCCTCAAAAACTGGTCACCTTAATTGTTATCAATTTCCATTTAAAATGGGTATTTTTTTGTATTTGAGACACATTTACTTACATATTTAATTGTATTTAATCAAATTAAATAGTAGCTACAATCAATATTTGAAAAGATCTAATAGTATTTATTTAAAACATATAACATAAAGATGCAAATAAAAATTTGTTTAATTTTATTTTTGTTTTATAACATTTCTATAATTGGAATACAAAGTTTAGATGTAAACGATGCAAGTATTATATATATTTTTTTAAATAAATAATATAATATTTATTTAAATACATATGAACATATTTAATTAAATTAGAACTCAGACGAAATAGAACTTTTAAAACATTTATTTGCCAAATTAAATAGAATTTTGGATGGAAATAGTTCAATGCAAAAAGAATTGAATAATATTAAAAATCGGTAAGTAGCAATTGATATTAATATGAATTTTTAATGAAAATGTTTGTGAAATTTATATGTACATTCCAGAATTCAACAATTGGAAGAGAAACTAAATCAAAGTCCTGTTACTACATTAACAACAACAACCAATTTTAATGGCAAAGAAAACGAAAACCTAATAAATTGTAATAACAACGTAGTGTTTAACTCTTCTACCTATAGTCCTGATAATTATTGTTTCGGTGATAATTGGATTATTATTCAGAGACGTTCAGATGGTTCGGAAAATTTCTATCGTGATTGGAATGATTATAAACAAGGTTTTGGTAATAAATCAAATGAATTTTTTGTGGGCTTGGAAAAAATCTATCGTCTTACATCGAAACAACCTCATGAGTTGTTAGTTATAATGCAAGATTTTGATAATTCCAAACGTTATGCCAAATACGATCAATTTGAAATTGGCAGTGAAGATGAGCATTATGTTTTAAAAACTTTGGGGGAATATTCGGGTAATGCTGGGGATTCGCTAACATATCACAAGGGTTCTAAATTTTCCACAAAAGGTAACGATAATGATGAACATCCATATTTTAATTGTGCCGAAAAATTTCATAGTGCTTGGTGGTTTAAAGCCTGTCATGAAAGGTGAAATTCAAATTTTAAATGCTAAAAATAAAATTTTAATTAACTTTTTATATATTTTATTTTATTACTTTTTAGTAATTTAAATGGCTGTTATAGTGATGCTAATTTAAGAGATCCTAAAAGCTCTGTAGCTTGTGGTATTCATTGGAAAACATTTCGTGGCCAGTGGTATTCTTTAAAGAGTGTAGAGATTATGATAAGACCTAAGGTTTAAAATTTAGATTTATTTATGTATATTTATTTAAATTTAAAGCAAAATAAATTTTAATAAATCTGAATATTTTTGAAAAGCTGTGACGATTTGAATATTTTAGGTTTCAGCACACCTTGTATCTTTGGAACCAGCTAACCAAAGAAATAAAATGGATATTGTATTATTATCTTCTACGCCATTTCCATTTAAAAAACGGGTTTTTTCACTTAACTAGTTATTTTTGTAGTTGTTAACTTGTTTTTCCATACAAATAATGTAACTAGTTAAATGAAAAAACTATTTATTAATATGTTTTTTTCCCCGTATAAAAATCTCATTTATACAGTTTGATGGCGACTCTATATACGAAAATTTTAGAAGAAGAAAATGTCAAAAAGAAACATTTTTTTAAATACAAAATTATAAATGAAAATCTAAATAAAAGTTCATTTTTTAAATTATTTTGTGAAAAAAAAATTAATAAATTAATAGTAAACAGTAAGTTATTTATTTGTGTTTAGTATGTAAAATATTTGTGTTTGTGAATCAATGTAATAAAATTGTTTTGAATTCATGTAATTTTTTTAAATTATTTTGAAAGAATCGCCATAATAATTTAAAAAATTATCTCTATAAAAAGTTACTTAAATTTGTTAATTTCCTAGCGACACACACTGTAAATTAATTAAATACTACTATTTTTAAGCAACTGTGAGCATTTGTCATGAATTAAAAAATAAGAAAACAAAACGTAAACACTAAACTAGTAGACTACTAAAAAAAACTAAAAACAACAACAATACAAAACATATGGTTTTATAAATGTTTGTGCATATGTATATCAATCTGTATATTATACAGAAGTAAACAATGTCAACGTCAAAACATTTAGTAGAATCATTAACAATATTCCAATAAGTCATTCATGCACTTTGAGTGCAACATATTTTCACTAGAAATACGTATATATTTTTAACTAATTAAATTCTTTGATTGATTGTTAATATTAAAAAAAATATATTAAAATTAAAAGAAATTAAAAAAAATGTCTTCGGAATATTATATAAATGGTACCCGAGAAGATTCAAATGTTAAAGAGTTTGAAGATTTAAGTAAGTCATTATATTAAATTTATATATGTTTTAATTTACATACATATATATTGTATTATTTTAAAGGTGCTCCTATCCAGGAACTTATTATGGCAGCAGTTGAAGCACGCAAAAATGCCTATTGTCCCTATAGTAATTTTGCTGTGGGTGCTGCTTTACGTACTGGTGATGGCAGCATTTATACAGGGTGTAACATTGAAAACGGTGCATATACAGCTGGCATATGTGCAGAGCGTACGGCTGCTGCTAAGGCAATAAGGTAAAGTATATTAAAATATACACGAAATGGGTGCTATTATATCAATTTGTATGTTTATATACAAATATATTGTAAACACAACAGTACGGGGATAAACCCAAATATAAATTCTCCAATTGCAATTGTTACAGGTGAAACTAAACCTTTATCATTAATTCTAAGAAATCACAATGAAATATTGAACATTTAAAAAAAATCCCCTTTAACTTTTTAATTCCAGCGAAGGTAAACGTGATTTTATCGCTTGTGCTGTTGTTGCTCAACAAGAAGGTGCCTTTACCACACCCTGTGGCGTATGTCGACAATTTCTAGCTGAATTTGCTGCCAAAAAAGATTTTCCCCTTTATGCCACCCGACCACTAAGTCCACCTTTTCGTGTATTATGTACTACAATTATGGAATTGTTACCAAAAAATTTTGCTCTATCAAAGTAAACAATTTTTTTTAGACAATTTTATAATGTGAAACATGGTATAATAAATATATGTACTTTTTTATATCATGATGTGAAACATTTTATTGGAATTCTTGTTTAAAGTATTTTATTGATATTATTGTATTTATTAATTGGCCAATATAAAGGCTCTATTCGATCAAATTAAACTTAAATATGAATTGTAAAAACAAAAAAACAATTTAAATGTATGTTTTAAAAGTTGAATAAATTTAAACAAAATTAGACAAATTTATTTAAAAAAAACTAATAATTTAAAATATTATTCTTGTTTAGAAAACAAACATATTTATTTCTTGTACTATGGTACAAGAAATCATTATGAGTTTTTTTCATGAAAATCGATTAGACAATAAAATGCATTGTCACAGATCTCAGCACCAATACTGACATCCGGAATTCAAAACAATGTTGCGTCAAAACATTTTGTCATACATTGCAAATACTGGTTTATTGTACTCGTCTTCATGGCGTATAACTGCCGGTCTCTGGAGTCACAAAACCCATACATAACATACGTAAGTGTAGTCATATTACAAATTTATTGGAATATTTATTTATTATATTAATATATTCAATTAATTTTGGTA
>MINK01172730.1:8336-31203 GCA_001735545.1 Phormia regina
TAAAACAGCTGTTCTTACGAGTATACTTTCTAATTATACTATGGTGATAATGTTAAATATTTATGTTACGTGAAGACGACTAGTTAAGTCCAAATTACAATAGTGCATATGCAGAAACAGTTGCAGCAAAAACAATCAGCTATTAACTGTGAGTATAAACTTTTGTTAATTGTTTAATTACATTGGATGTAAGCAGCAACAGCTTTCACAGTTGTATTTTGATATTTTCTTTGTTGATAAATAATATATTGATAAACAATATATTTTTTATGATTTAAAATTTGACTCCTGCATGCAAAATGTTTTTTAACATATAAGAAACGATTGTTTCTTATAAATTCAATTAGTTTTTCGTCCATTTATTTTCTTTTATGCTTTTTATTTTGAGGTGGCGCCAATATTTAGATTATTCCTGTTTTTCTTATTAAACTATACGAACAAAAAAGAACAGCAACACAATACAAAAAACAGTACTGTGTTACCATCTTTTTTAATTCTCTCTTTCTGTATATTAAATGCTATATAAAATAGCATGCAAATTGCTGCTGACCTATTGTAATCAACTCCATAACAATCAGCTGCTACCTACGCGCTATTGTAATTTGAGCTTTAACTAGTCGTCTTGACGTAACATAAAATATTTAACATTAACACTAACATCATGTTACTGATAAATGTAGATCGTTCAATTTGATGTTAATTTTTTCGATGTTTAAACACGGTTGATAAAGCAAATAGAAAAAAATAATATTAACATCAAATTGAACGATTTACATTTATCATTGACATGATGTTAGTGTTAATATTAAATATTTTATGTTACGTGAAGACGACTAGTAATGTAATTTGTTCTTTGCCAAAATATAAACTGTAGAATGCATCCCTGAGTTTTTATTTTTGAGATGGCAACTCTATACGGAATGATGGGAAATGAATAATAGATGAATAGTTTACGAAATGTTTTTTTTTGTTTTATGTATGAATAGGAGAAACCGTGTCACAAAATAGGTGGTTGTACACCAAATTAATGCAGTGAAAATTAAAATATTCAGTTTTAAAAATAAAAATACAAGATCTTGTTGAAAAATAAAAAAAATATTTCTCAAAAGCTCCAAAAACTTTTTCGAACGTTTAAAAATATTAAAGTGATTGAAAAATAATTTCATTTCCATAGTATTCTCATTGTGTATCTGAAATAGGCGTCTTCTTGTATACCAATTTATTGTATATACCGAATAAAAGTTATTTAAAAAATATTAATTATGGGTACTTTATCGGATTTCGGGCAAATAGCCATGAAATGGGATCCAAAAAATTTAGAAATTCGTACTATGTCTGTTGAAAAGACTCTTGAGCCGTTGGTATTGCAAGTTACAACACTCGTGAACACTAAGGGACCGAGTAAGAAGAAAAAAGGTAATACAAAATGTAATTAAATTAAACAATATAAAGTCGAACACTTATACATACATACACATACTACATATTGCATGAACATGTAATTTGAATTTTTTAAATAAGCGTTTGTTAAATTATTTCACTTTATACTAGTAAGATAACTTTATTTAATATTTTTATTATTAAAATTTATTAAATTGATAAAGGATAAATTTCTTCGATTTCCGTCATCCAATGTAATATACACAAAAGGAAATAGAAAAGCAAAATATATTTTTATTGATTTTGGTATAAGTCAAAAGATGTGAAACAAAAATTTCTTATTAATCTTCGAAGTTTTCATATGGACATCCATTATGGCCGTAGGTTCAAAAAAGAATATTTGATGATAATACACTGAAGGGAATTCAATAATGAGTTGATGGATGAAAATATATGTATGTGCATATCTACGGATTATGATGCGGATATTCTTATTTTAGCCATTACAACAAATTTAGCGACCTTTACTCTCAATAGACTCATTTGGAAGAAAGCTATGGAAGTTGAAGAAGACAAGAATATTCGTGAATTAAATTTTACCATTGTTATGAGTGAAAAATTAAAGATACGCGTGCCACATTAAACGTATTACACTCTGAAAGGATACTCTTACGAAAGTATGGACTGAAATTATTCTTTTAGATAGCCGGATAGATTTTTCCTGATTCCACAAAATTTTGTTTTGCATAAAAATTGCCAAAAGTTTCGTTTACAATTATGGTAGAGGAATACTCCAAGAATGTAATTTGTATATCTAATACGTATTAAAAGCAGGTATCTAATAATTAAATAATTTTATTTACATTAAATATTATAGTAAATTTGGTAAAAGTGTACCAGTTACAAAAATAATATGTACGTCTAGCTCTAAAATGTTAATGTTTGTTGAGCTTGAGGTCAATTTTTCCATATAATATTTTATTTTTCGATATTTCGTCGGATATCATTTTCAAGAATAAACGTGTAACAATAACAGTATGCAAAAACACGTCACAATGTATCCACGTTCAATATTGTACAAATTATTGTAATTATTGTAAGTTTTTGTTTATTTTTTGTGAATTTGGTTCTACCGAATGAAAATTCACCTATAAATTAGGATGACTTTCATTTAAAACATATAGTTGAGGAAATAAGTGAGTGACCTGTTCAATGCCCAGATGTGTTCTCAATAGAAATTTCATGAAATTTTATAAATAAAATTAGAGTCCAAATAATTGACCAATCTGATGGACTTAATTATTACTAAAACACCTTAATTTTTTCCAGAGATAAAAACTTTGTTTATTTATTTATCGAATATTGATTTTTTCACTTCTTTAAAAGGAACCATATTCACTAAGTAATTATGTGTTGAATTGAATTTAATAATATCTTATGATATTTATTGCTAGTAGCTAATTTACCAAAAGTACGCTAAAAAGAATTTTAGCGACTGATTGTAATCCAATAGCTTAGATTTTGAAAATATTTTTACTAAAATGTTATAAATGATGACCTTATTTACAATTTTAGGTACATTAAATGAAGTTAAAAAAAAAAAAATAGACCATTAAGCATATATGAATAATTAAGGATTTGTCGGACAAACTTCTACTTTTTCTTTTACTGTAAATGTTTTGTCATGTTTTTAGGATTCAAATTCCGCATGTCGTCTATACATGTCGACAATATTCTTATTTCAATCAGTTATACTTTTTCACTACCAAGATTTTGTTGCTGGCATAGGAGAACCATGATTTTTTCTATCGTTGGTTGGGAAATTAAGACTAATTTTTACATATTTTTTGTATTAAACTAATTTTTGCGTAACGTTTGAGGGGTCTTCCTACATCGAAATCTCTAAAAAAGTTTTCCTCGAGACACTCTAATATACATAGTTCCCAAGAAGGATTTTAGTTTAATTTTGTAAACAAAATAATGTCTAAATGTTTTCTAAAATTCAAACAGCATTCTTTCATTATTCCACGCAAGGTGGGACATGAAATCTCGTGTTGCATTTCTACATGCATTCCAACAATATGGCTAATGTGACCAGGGATGAATACTATCCGTGCTTTTAAGCAATAGCCCTGAATTTTCTAATATAATACTTTGTAAATATGGAGTCTATCAGGAATCAGTCAAGGATTTTGCCCACTGTGGTCAAATAGGGCATATTTTCTCATTTCGACAAAATTTTTGTCAAAAGAATATAACTTTTAGTGCCAAATCATTGTGAAAATATTGAGTTATAACCAAATAATAAAAAAATCATTTAATATTATTACAGTAACGGTAAAAATACGACATTAAACATAAAAAAATTTAAAAAAGTTGAGAATATTTGTTGATCTCTAATTCCGAGAATTATTTCTACTAAAAAACCTAGAGATAAGGCACTTCAAAAATATCGATATTGGTTATTATAGTTATATAATTTTATTTTCAATTTAAAATCAGTTACTAAAATCAACTTAAAAAGGTTTAATGTAAAAAGAAGTTCGAGAACTGAAAATCACCAAAAATATTTATCAAGTGAATATTTCATTCCAATAAGTCATTTATTTAAATAATTAAATAAATAAATAAATAAATAAAAGACAATTTGCGAAACATAATATATTTAAAACGTCATTCTGGAAGGCGCCAGTCGACAATCTTTAAACCGTATTCACATGTACCAAAAAGTATAAAAAAATGTTTTTTTTTTTTTTAATTTAGTCGCAGTACTTTTGCATGGACCAACGTTTAATACCCTCTATGAAATTAGGTATAACGGTGGTTGTTAAATATAAAAAATGTGGGTTACTGCTTTTTTTTTAATTGTCAGGTCAATATGCTATGGATCTGGAACTCTAGTAATGATGTTTCAAAAAAAATAACGGTTTCCTACAATTAATTGAGTTCTTACAGGGATCGGATAATAACTGTTACTTTTTTTAAAAAAAGAAAAACAAGAAATAAAAATTATTTTAAAATTTTTATTTTTTTAAGCAGAAATAACAGTTATTTGTGATTTTTATTTTTTTGAGGCAAAAATAAAAGTATTCTGACCCTTCAAAATTTGATTCCATTTTTTTATTTATAGTTGGTGTGACTTCTAGTATTTTTAATAAGTATATAGATATATATAGATATGATATATATATATTATATATATATATATAATATATATATATAATATATATATATAAATATATATATATAATATATATACATATAATATATATATATATATATATATATTATATATATAAAATATATAATATTATAATATATATATATATATATATAATATATATATATATATATATATATTTGCGTTTATTCTCATTTTGGAGTATATTTTTAATTTATATTTTTTATTTTATATCTTAATTTGTTTATTTTTGTGTTTCTCTTCTTTATTTTCTTTTTTATTTCTGCTCAAAAAAATAAAAATCTATTTCTTGCAAAATAAAAATTAAAAAAAAATAATAACGTATTTCTGCCCAAAAAAAAAATCAAATATAAAAGTTATTTTTTGCTCAAAAAATAAAAAATCAAAAAATAAAATAAAATAAAAATAAAAGTAAAGTTTTGCTTAAAAAAATAAAAATCGAAATATAGAATGGTATTTTTCTCGAAATATACTGTTATTATTTAATTTTTTTTATAAATCTATTTACGTCCCAAATAAACATATTACTGGTTTTCTGTATCAAGCCTTGATTCCAGTATCAAGCATTGAATTAAACTTGTAGTATACTTTAATTCAATAGCGTTCTCCAGCAAAAAGGAAATTAGAATTGCAGTAAAATTTATTTTATTTGAATATTTTTAATTTTTTCAATCATATTTCCTGTATAAATTATTTTAATATTTGAATTCATGTCGATTTCCAGCAAAGTCTGGAATTTTCGAAACTTGTTTGCTTATTATTATTTTTACATAATTTGATATTGTCTTCAATATCAAGCAAAAAAATAATCAAAATGTTAGCATTTTTTTAAAAATGCATCTGAATTGTATGTATTTTTGTTGTGAGTGTATCTTTAGCAAAAGTCTTATTTTTGGATTATACAATATCATTTATTTAAACTTTATGATACTTATATTATTGAAATCTGGTGTATAGTAAAAGTGTTATGAGCATTTAAAATTATATGTCACTTTATAATAAATGAGAAAAGAAGAAAAAACAAACGTTTAAAGTTTTTTATAAAAAAAATTGTGATAACGTTTCTAAAAATATTAAATGTTTGTAATCTATATTGTTCCAGACCAATTATTTTTGCATTTTATAGTAAATGTATTACTTTTCAACATATATAAAAATACATCCTAAAATATTATATTATTTTTTAAATTAAATTAACATACATATGTATATAAAATTCAATCATTTAAAAAGGGTTGATTTAGGTGTTATAGCTTTTTTATATTTAATTCCGGTGGTCTACTTTATGGCAATTGATATCAGACGATCAAATAAATTGTCTGACAGTTGTAACGTTATCCGGGCAGAAATTCTGGTCATCTGTAAAGATTTGGGTTGCTAGAGAACCAGAAGAAACACAGATGTATATTTAAGTACTTAGGAAATTGATGTCTATAAAATGAATGTCTATACAATAAGACTCTGTTGGGTTCCGAGACACTGCAACATTCTTGGCAATGAAATAGCTGATGAGCTGGCTCGTATTGGCTCGAAGCTGGATAAGTTTTTCGTGGAGACATCTGTTGGGATTTCAATTGTGACCTATTTTAGAGCCGTGAGGGAATGGACTGTACAACACGAATAGGGCCTGAAGTATAGAACGGACTGTAGTGAATCTAGAGCAATATGATTTAGTCTTAAACTAGCAGATTCGTGGTAGTTTGAGAGTTATGGTAGGAATGATCGCTGATTATTTCTCATTAGAAAACATGATGAGTAAATGGGTCGCGACGATATAGAAGTGCTAGAGACAGTGGAGCACATTTGCTGTCATTGCGTAAGGCTTCATCAACGTAGGCTGAAGTGTTTTGGAAGCCACACACTGAATGAACTAGGAGAGATTAGAGCATATGTCTTAGAGATTTAATAGTTGTTTTTGTAACATTTTTGGAACAGTGCCCCATCTGCTTTTAGCTCCGGACAATTTAAAGAATTTACGTCGCTTCAGAGCTTTCTTACATTAGTGATTTGATGCCACATCAGGCCAAAGAAAGTGTAGATATATTTTTCTCTCTCTTGAAACATTTTTTCATGTATATTTCTGTACTTATTTTTCAAAGATTGAATTGAATATTGCTTCCAAAAAAGATGTGAAGCAAAACGTGTTAAGATTTTTTCGACTGCTGTTTGTGTTACTAATCATAATTTTATTGCTACTATATTTCGTTTATAGGAAAATCAAAACGAGCTAGTGCCTTAGTAGCTGCTGTCGAAAAGGCCACAGAAAATTTTATTCAAAAAGGAGAACAAATTGCTTATGAAAATCCAGATATCACCCAAGAAATGTTGGCAGCTGTCGACGAAGTACGTAAAACTGGAGATGCGATGAGCATTGCAGCTAGAGAGTTTTCTGAAGATCCATGTAGCTCCCTTAAACGAGGTAATATGGTACGTGCTGCTCGTAATTTGCTATCAGCTGTCACGCGTCTTTTGATATTAGCCGATATGGTTGATGTCCATTTGTTGCTGAAATCATTGCATGTTGTAGAAGATGACTTGAATCGTCTTAAGAACGCCTCGAGCCAAGATGAACTTATGAATAACATGAGGGTAAATATTATAATAATTTATAATTTAAAAATAACATATTTAATCTTATCAAGGGTGTTAATCTTAATTCTTATGGTACTTAAACTCTTTGAACTTACTTACTGAATTTTACATTTAAGAAAGTTTATATGATTGAAACAATTGTGATAAATTCAAGAAAAAAAATTCTAATACATATCTATCGATGAAAAAGTTACTGAGTTTTGGTCGATTAAAAACGAATCTAATCGTCCAAAACTCAGTATCTTTTTCATCGATGACATGTATTAGAATTTTTTTCTTGAATTTATCTCCAGTTTTAATAATCGTTTCAGCAGTTGTTGAGAATTTAAAGCTATACCATTTAGTATAAAAATGGTAATTTTTGTTTTTTTCATTCATCTTTATTTAAAAAATTATAAGCTGATAAAAAGTAAATTTAAGCAAATTATTTAAAAAAAAAACCTGTTGACAAAACTATCAACAGGATAGTTTTGTCAACAGGTTGCCAGTTTATCAATTTTAAAACAGGTACAATTATAGCCGGTTCTTTAAGAATCGGTTGTTTTTGTTAAAAATTAATATTTTTTAATGTTTTTGATTTGTTTTTATTTAAATTACATTTGTTAATCATGAAATATAGGTTGAATTTGGGGAATATGTTAATTTGATTCTATTTTTTTAACATAATATCTTATTCTGAAACAATTTTTTGTAACTTTGAAAATTATTATTAGTCATTAAAAACGAGTTGAAATCTCACTGAAAACAAAATTTCTCACTGAACCAAAAAATTCGTTAACCCTTTTACACATATTGGGACACATGTGTCCCACTAAATGTCTGCGGAGCCCTAATGTTAATGTTTAAAATTGATGAAAAATTTACCATTTATTTGTTTTGAAGTTTACGTATAATTATTAAAAAATTATTGCATATTTTCAAAAAATACGTTTTTAGACATGAGCAAACTGCACTGGTATCAAGTAGTTTCTGTTTTTATTCGCATTTTTAATGCTTATTAAAATATAAAACAAGAAATAATCTTTACAAAATAATATAGGTTAATGTATATGAATATTTGTCTCTAGCTCTAAAGTATTGTCTATAACGCATTACCCTGCATTCTTTTTCTATTTTATATTTAGCAATTTGGTCGAAATGCTAACGAACTTATTAAGCAAGCAGCTAAAAGGCAGCAAGAACTTAAAGATCCACAACTTCGTGATGATTTAGCAGCCGCACGAGCAATGCTGAAAAAACATTCCACTATGTTGCTTACAGCTTCAAAAGTATATGTTCGTCATCCTGAACTAGATTTGGCAAAAGTGAATCGAGATTTTATTTTAAAACAAGTTTGTGATGCTGTCAATACTATAAGTGATGTGGCACAAGGAAAATCTTGCCAACCAACAGATATTTATAGCGGAGCGGGAGAATTGGCAGCAGCTTTAGATGATTTTGACGTATGTATTGCATAACAAACTTATTAATTGTATAAAAAATACCATTGTTTTTATTAGGAGGGAATAATTATGGATCCCATGACGTATAGTGAAAAACGATCACGCCAGTTATTGGAAGAACGTTTGGAGAGCATAATTAGTGCAGCTGCGCTGATGGCAGATGCAGATTGTACTAGAGATGAGCGAAGAGAACGCATTGTTGCAGAGTGCAATGCAGTACGCCAAGCTCTGCAAGATCTGTTGTCTGAATATATGTCAAATGTATGTATTATAATTGAATTATAAGAATTTTTCGATCATATGTAATAAATATTTTTTAGATGGGACAAAAAGAAAATAGCCCTGGACTAGATAGAGCTATTGATCAAATGTGTCGAAAAACACGAGATCTACGACGTCAATTGCGCAAAGCGGTAGTTGACCATGTTTCAGATTCTTTCTTAGAAACAACAACTCCATTAATTGATCTAATTGAGGCAGCCAAAACGGGTAACGAAAAAAGAGTACGTGAAAAAGCTGATATTTTTACCAAACATGCTGAAAAGTTAGTAGAAGTTGCTAATCTAGTATGCAGTATGTCTAACAATGAAGATGGCGTAAAAATGGTGCGATATGCCGCTGCACAAATTGAAAGTCTATGTCCTCAAGTCATAAACGCAGCATCGATTCTAACTGTACGACCTAATTCGAAAGTAGCACAAGAAAATATGACAGCATATCGTCAAGCTTGGGAAGTTCAAGTTCGTATTTTGACAGAGGCTGTGGATGACATTACAACTATTGATGACTTTTTAGCCGTATCTGAAAACCATATTTTAGAAGATGTCAACAAATGTGTTATGGCTTTACAAGTGGGTGATGCTGAAGATTTAAGAACAACTGCTGGGGCAATTCAAGGGAGATCAGCACGAGTATGTAATGTTGTTGAAGCAGAAATGGACAATTATGAACCATGTATATATACAAAACGTGTTCTTGAAGCTGTAAAAGTTCTTAGGGATCAAGGTATATATTTTAATTTATAATTAATGGTGAAGGCCTAATGTACGCGTCATTTGGTGACTGACAGCCCACAGTATGAGATTTTGTTAAAAAAGCTGGACACAATTTTTCATGTAAATTATGTTTTTATGTTTTTCAAAAATTTAAATTTTATTATTAGGTGAAGGGATTTAGGAAATAAGTGTTTAAATATAAATAAGATGTACTCATACTTTAGCAGTTCGTCAAATCAGAGTTCTTGAATATATTTGGATCGAATTGAAACTAAAAAAAAAAAAACAATTTCTAAATAATTAGCTAGTAAAAAATAAATAATTTGTTATTAAAAAAGTGCCTAATATTTATGTATTGACTTTAAAAATGTGCAACTTTTCTAGGCCCTTGTAAAGTTGAAAAGTAGCACCGATTTCTATAAACAACATTGATTTTCTAGCTGTACTTTGAACAGCAGGATGAATGGACATCTTTTGAACGATTTAAAGTCGTTTGGTATACTTTAAGATGGGTGTAGGATAACTTTTTTTTTTTTGAGTAACAAACATTCGATATATGGTTCAACCCCCTTAATTTTACAAATCACGATCCGAATTGACTGATTATGTACATTGATTAGTGTTGAGTTCATTTGGAAGAATAGAGATTCCTAGTTTGTAGTCCCCCAAAGTTGGACATCTCAGATATGAAATTTTCTTAAAAAATCGCTAACAATTCTTCCGTACTTGCTTTACAAACAAATATTGCCTGTCATATTTATGTTTGAACAGAAAAATAAATTATAATTTGTATTACTTCATTCGCTTTGAACCTACTTCAAAAGTCTTTCTTTCGATTTATTTTAAGCTTTATATTCCAGTTTTTGTTTTTTTTTGCTATCCGATCTTCATTGGATGAGAAAGAAAATTTAAAAACATTTATTTTCCTTTATAAAAAATAACAATGTGCTGAAAATTGTGATAATGAATTTAATGGTGACAATTTATTTTAAAAAGCTTAGGTTTAAAGAAATTAAGTAAAATTTCTTAATTCACTTATTTATAAATTTGAGCAAAACAATTATAATTCTTCTAAAGTATAGGATAATGAATACTTCAAAAAACGACTGTCGCCATTGAATTCGCCGATCTCGTATTAGCTTCACCAGTAGCACACACTGTTAAAATTTCCGACTAACACAATATATTTATACAAAATATTACCTTTTTATTTTTCATAGTCATGTCAAAGTTTGATCAACGTGTTGAGGCTGCAGTAAACGCACTGTCATCTAATTCCAATAAAGATGTCGATGAAAATGATTTTATTGATGCATCTCGTTTGGTTTACGATGGTGTACGCGAAATAAGACGTGCAGTGCTAATGAATAGGGTAAGTTACAATATTATTGCTTCAAATTTTATATACCTTTAAAATTTGTTATAAAAATGCAAGAAATTAAAATGGTAAAAACAAAATATGTACGTATAGTTCTAAATGATATTTTACGTATTGAAAACAAGTGAATATGAACAGGAAATTTGAGATCAACAAATTTATCATAGAAATGCTCGTAAAAATGGATAGAATTGGGTACTGAGTACTCAAATGTGACGAATGTTTTTGTCTACACTGAATTTATTACAAAGATTATAGGTATTTTTATAATTTCAATTAGTTCATTATACAATAAGTGACAAGGTACAACTATTAGAGAGAAAGTTCTCAAAATTTTCTTCCCCTGAAAAGTCAGTCAAAAGAAAATGTGAAAAAATTAAAAAAGAAATGTTTAAAAAAATAATTATTAACTTATCATGAATTAGTTTCTTTTTTTTCAATTTTTTCACATTTTCTTTTGACTGACTTTTCAGGAAAATAAATTTATAATTAGAGAGAACGTTGTCTCTAATAATTTTGCCTTGTCACTTATTGTATCATGATATTTGTGGAACAAATAATTTGTAAAAATTGTAAAAAAAAAAAAAAATTGTTCCCCCCGGCCAAAGGGGAATAATATAAAATAAGTATTAAAATCGAAGACGATTTAACAAATTGAGATAAATACGCAAATTAATTTTTTCAATTCTTAATTTTAATGTAACAATGAGTATTTTTACTAATTTGAGAATAAATTCAAAACTTATGCATTGATTTTAACAAAATGGGTCTTATTTTATTGGCAACAAATTTTTCATTATGTTGAAGGAATAAAAATTGGAATTTTAGACACTTTCCAATTTTCTAATATATTTTTGCAATTTTGTTTAAAATATCAGAAAAAGGGCTTTATATCTTCATAATATTGATTGTATAAAAAAGTAATGTGAGAAAAACAAAATCGGATATGTAGTTTTCGAGATACGCTTCAATATATAGTGTGTAAATCGCGACTTATCAAAGGCTTATCGCTTTTTATATCAGAATTGATTGAAAAACCCCATAACGCAGAATTATGTTAACGGAAATATATGTTAACCAATAATTAAAAATAGATAGAAATTAAAAAAATAGATGAAGTGCATAAATACCATACATATTAATGCTGTGGTGAAATAATGTACCCACACACACAATGATGTAGGATATTGTGACTGACTATAACTTATCTTATTGTTCTGGCTAAATTCATACGTATTCTTACGCTATTTCATTTCTCGTTGCTAAGAGATCAAAGAGAAATAAATTGTTTGGAAATTTGCACAGTAAAAACTTTGCCTGCCATCTACCCAGCAAAAAGTTTATTTAAATATTATATTGCCAAACTACTTACAACTCAGATGAAAACACGTTACATTGATAAGGAGATGTCATGGGTCTGCATTATTAGAGTACTTACTTTAAACTATTACATAAGTAGTTAATCAACTTATTGTGTAAAACTACACAATATGGTGAAATGAAAATATGTTGTGATTTATAACGAAAATAAATTTTCGTTGTGCGTTGTGTGTTCGTTTAACAAGATTTTTGGCTCTTCAATGTTAATATAAAAAATGTTCAACTATCTAACACAACTGCTAAATGCGAAATTTTTGCAAAGAATTAATAAAATTAATAACTAATTTAAAATTTTTTTTTTTGCATTTAAATATGACGAAAATATCAATTCCACTTTACATTTTTTATGTGGATTTAAAACGAAATTTTTTTCGTTTTCTGTAGAAGCTAAATACGATTTCAATTTCACTTTAGTACGAATTTGTGTTTTGTGACATACCTGATTAATTAAAAAATAGTTAGCAATCTACTTTCATGTAATGCAGATTGTATGTTGTTATCATTGAAAAGTAATTTCTTCCGTAACTACTTGGAATTTTTAAGTATTAAAATTATTTTTTTTGTGGCAATACTAATAAATTTAAGTTGTAAGGAATGCAAAATATTTGTTTTATATAATAATAAAACACCATGTTCAACTGAACACCATGTTCAACTATTTTGAGTGCATTTTTTCAATCTCACTAACAAAACTACATATTTAGTGATTGACATCCCCATACAACAATGACATTATATTATTATTCGATGTGTTATAAAATTTTAATATGGGAAATCAAATTCTGTACCAGAGTTTATTTTAAATTAATTATTTGATTTATAATAAAGGATGAAGATGAACTTGATCCCGAGGATGTGGAATTGGACGATCCGTATAATCTTGAGACCAGAAGTAAATGTAAGATAATGATTATTAATTGAATTCATATAAAAATTCATTTACATCTCATCACCATTTGACAACAAAAAGAAGAAGAAATGTTATTTTATGTTTGTGACTTTTATTTTATTTTCTGTTTATTATTATTTTTGTGTAAAAATTTTTCTTTGCAGAGCTCTGAAGATTTGGATACAGACACTGAATTTGAACCAGTAGAAGATATGACTTTGGAAACTCGTAGTCGATGTAATTTAAAATTTAGCATATTTCTGTTATTTAGTTGTTAATTTTTAATTGGTTTCTTCCTCTTTGAGTTGTCTTTTTAAACATAATGAATCACTCATATACATTACAAAAATAATTGAAGTGTTTGATCTGAACAACTAAATAACTATTCATTTATATCTTTAGACCAGTTAAATTAGAGTTTGAATTCGTAATTTGGTGGAGATATTCAAATTCCAAGCTTTAGTAATTGTTTTCTAATTTAACTGGCCTATTATTCATTTATAACATTCACGCATACACAAGTCAAATTTTTTTGATGTTAATTTTTTAATCTTTATACATAAAAAACAGCAAGCGCTCATACTGGTGATCAAACTGTTGACGAATATCCAGACATTAGTGGAATATGCACTGCTAGGGTAAAGTTCATTATATTATATGTTTTTTCATAGAGTTTCATAATTAAAATTGCATTGATTATTACACAGGAAGCTATGCGCAAAATGACTGAAGAAGACAAGCAGAAAATTGCCCAACAAGTCGAACTGTTTCGTCGAGAAAAACTTACATTTGATTCTGAGGTGGCAAAATGGGATGATACTGGAAACGATATTATCTTTTTGGCAAAACACATGTGTATGATAATGATGGAAATGACAGATTTTACTCGGTAAGATATGTATATAGTGGTGATATTTAAATTTATTAGAGCTCAAATAAATGAACTGTGTCATGAGGGCTTTGAAGTCAACGGTTTAAAGTTCTCGTAGCAATACGATTTTACTTCATAGATTTAGGGTCTCTCCTCTCGTAGTTTCTTCTAATTTTCATCTTAAATTGTTATTTTGTAATAACCAAAAAGTTTTTTAGTCCTACATTCTGAATTTTGGTATATTAAGAATAATTGTATCTACAGTCATAGTCATATATATTTTTTCACTTTTAATTTTTTTTGTAAATTTGTTAGCGAAATAGCGCAGAAACTTCAGCAGCTATCACCAATGAAATATAAAATTTTGTCTCTAATTATCACAAAATATCAATTAGGCAAACAGAGCTATTGTGTAGAAAAATGTCCTCTTTAAAGTTGTATAACAATTTTGTCGTAAAACGCATTTTTGTTTATTGCAAAGGGCAAATAAGGTTTGTTGTAAATATAATACTTTGAAAAATAGGATAACGCTAATTTTGTGAATTATAAATTCGGATATCCTATTATTGACCAAGGAGAGATTTCTCGACAATTTTGTCACTAAAGGTTATTACATATCCTTGTACAGGGGATGGAATAGTTATCCTTATACATTTTTATATTGTCATCAAATATAGCGGATAGAAAAAAGCATAGGATGTGTTACATGAAAATGTGTTTTATCAAAATTGATGAAAATTTTATCCTATATAAATATTGAAATGATATGAGAACAATGCTTAACACTAAGACAAAGCTAGATACGAAAGTTCCCTTCCCTCCATTGAATTCCAAGAACAATAAAGACAAATTTTAAACATTACACAAATTAAATTTTTATTATCTTTAATTTAGTGGTCGTGGTCCTTTAAAAACTACTATGGATGTAATTAATGCAGCAAAGAAAATATCAGAAGCTGGTACTAAACTGGACAAATTAACACGAGAAATTGCTGAACAATGCCCCGAAAGTTCCACTAAAAAGGATTTGTTAGCTTATTTACAACGTATTGCTTTATATTGCCATCAGATACAAATAACCTCTAAAGTAAAAGCAGACGTTCAAAATATAAGCGGAGAATTAATAGTTTCTGGGGTATGTATTCGCACAATGTTGTTTATTTACATTATTTTAATGTTTTTTTTTTATTCTTTACTTTTAAAGTTGGACAGTGCAACATCTTTAATTCAGGCAGCAAAGAATTTAATGAACGCCGTTGTTCTCACAGTTAAATATTCATATGTTGCTTCAACCAAATATACTCGTCAAGGAACAGTTACTGTAAGTAGTCCTCTATTTTAATCAGTGTTGCCAAATTATGCTAAATTATTCTACGTCAACAAATATCAATTCTAAATTGCTGTGTAAAATTTTTTCCTTTGTTTCTTGTTAAATATAGTTGAAATGAGTGAGAACTTATAAAAATCTTTTCTTCAGAATTAATGGTAATGTTGTGAAATAAAAAAAGCTTTTTACCAAGGAATACTTTGAAAATATCAAAAAGTAATTAAGAATTATTGCAAAAAAGTGCTAAAAAGCTATAGCCTAAGAGCTAAAATGGCAACACTGATTTTATTTAGCATTTATACATTATTGTTTATACCTACAGTCCTCGGCATATATATTTCAACAAAAATAAATGTTTGTTTATCTATTTAATTTATCAGTAATAAGCGCTTTTGGGCTCATTGATGAAAATGATTAATGCGAACAGATTTGGTTTGCATAAAAAAGTAGTTAATCAACATAGTGTCAGAGAAAAACAAATTTTGAAAAATATTTTTACTTTAAATTTTCATTTTTTTATTATGTTGAAAGATTTCCATTTATTTTTATAATGTGAGTTCCTGATAGGTATTTAAGACATAAGATACAGTTTTTCACTTTTCATGTATAACTAGTTTGGTCATTTCGAATTAAAACTAATTAAACATATTATAAATCTAATTTATTATTTATCAAAAAGCTATATTAGATATTGTTACTTTAAACATACATACACTGGGCAAAATAGTAGTCAATTATACACATTAATATAAGACTTTTGCAGAGATATATTTTTAGTGCTGAAATATAAATTCCAAGGAGTTTTTTTTAGAATACTATGTATATGCCATACTCGAATGCTTAAAATTTTTTTTATTTATTTATTTATTATTTGAATTTTTCAGTCACCAATTGTTGTATGGAAAATGAAAGCCCCAGAAAAGAAACCATTGGTAAGACCTGAAAAACCAGAAGAAGTTCGTGCTAAAGTACGCAAGGGATCGCAAAAGAAAGTGCAGAATCCAATACACGCTCTGTCGGAATTTCAAAGCCCCGCAGATGCGGTTTAGACGCTATCTACTCATTTTGATAGTTGTTACAATATCCAATAGTATTTTATAAGCATTATCTCCAAAATTAAAAAACAAAATGTATAAGTAAATTACGCATACTAAATTAAATTAAAACGGAATATGAATATCAATGTAAATTTTATATGTTATGACATAAAAATGTTGATGTTCCCAACCGTTTCGCTCGTTTATTTTAAGAAATCATATCTAAAGAAATTTTTATGTATATTAGAGTGTCTCCACAACAACCACATACAGTTACGGACAAAGAAAATAGGGTCATATTTTATATATATTTTTTTCTTTTTGTCAAAATTTTATGCAAAAAAAAAAAAATTAAAAGTTTTATAATTGCGAATATATTGAAATGTAAACCAAAACAAAAATAATATCCCTTAACTTTATCACAATAATAGTACATTGTCTGAAGTGCAAAAAATCCTTTTTCAGAGCGGAAAAAAAGGGTCAGCAGAAAATTTATCAGAATTATTTAAAACTTATTAAAAAATTATTTAAATATCTGAAAAAAATATGAATCATTGATAATTTCTAATTCCAAAAACTATTCATTTTAAAAAGGATGTGTGGAATGAAATGGTACTTGAGAATACTATTTATCTTATCTTCCCACTATTAGGTAACTTCAACTAGTTTTAACATCTGTTAGACCAGGAATTTTTCTATGATCAGTCGGCCAATAAATAGGCCAAGAAGCCATTTTCCAACAGCAAGATGCTAAATATCAATAATACACAAATTATTAGAGAAATTCCAACATTAATAAGACTGCTCTAATTGGTATTAAATCATTGAACATTAAAACAACCGAACAAATAAGAGCAATTTAGATCGGTCTGCTGAAACCTTTTATTTTCAAGAAAAATTAAAATGAATGACTGAATTTGTGCGAGAGTACTTCGACTTCATTCGAAATCAATGGAACAGATTTTAACTTCGGATAAGTCGAAGTTAATATGAATAATTTGGACGAAACAAAATGTGTTAGGTATTACCTTTATTACCATTTGTAGTTTCTAAATTGTTGGGGTATGCTTTTCGTTACAAAGAACCGTTTAATAAATGTGACTTAATTTTTAATTTTCTAAGACGTAAAACATTTTAGTGCACATTTTTGCCGTTTTTGGATTTTATTTTTCTTAAATTTAATTCTTTACTTGCTTTTTGAAAATGGACCATGGAAAAACATTGCAGTAGAAAAAAATTAATGGCTTGTAAATATTTGAATTTGTCCAATCGTTAGATGCTGTCAATAATCTGTTATTGATGTAAACAATTTTATAAAACTAACGTCAAATATGATAAAAAAAATTCTCCTGGTCTAAAATAAAGCATAAAAAACATGTTTGCGCCGGAAATAAAAACACATCTAAATCTACCTATATCAGTCAGACGAAACAGGTGATCTTTTGGAATTTATTTGACTTTGAAGAGCACATGAAAAAACAACTTTCATGCGCAAAATCATATGGTCTTTGGTAGAAATTATATTGGCACGACCTAAAAAATAGCTTCAAATGAACTGAAATTTTAGTGGTGGCTTCCTAATGATTTAGGAAGGCTTTTCCATAAAAGAAAAGCTTTCTTTATCGTGGATTTTATCAGGATGACTTCCGATGGTTAAAACACCTTTAATCGAATAGGGAGAATAATCATTGGGATATCATTTTATTTTTCAGCAAGATAATGATGCGATTCATAATTCACATAGCACTAAAGATTGGTTTATATAAAAAAGAGATGTTCTGAACCAGGCGCAGCTCTAGCTCATATTTTTGGGGGAGGAAAATAGAATGATTTTTACAACTATTTCTTTTAAATTAATGATTTAGTACAAACTTTGCATTAAGATTTTTTATTTTGGGGAGGGAAATTTCCCTTTTTCCCTCCCCGTGGATCAGCGTCTGTCTGAACTGACCATCTCGAAGTCTAGGCTAAACCCCATTGAGAATTTATGGGGCATAATTGCTCGCAAAGGAGCCACCATTGGGATAGATTGGTCAAATATTTCATCACACATTAAGGAAAAATATTAATTACTATTTTTTATTGTAAGGGAGAATGGAGTTAAGTGGAGCATACTTTAATTTATTTATATATTTATTTAGAAAATTTTACAGTAATATAAAAAACCATCTAAGGCCAATAAACATATATTACAAAGATCTATTCCCGAATAAAGATATCTAAAATTAAGGAGAATAAACAAAATATTAAAATATTAATGTAACTTCAATAACACATCAACTAATAATCTTTTCAATCTAGTTATAGATTTATTATATGGAACAGAATATTGTCTAATGGTTTGCATAAAATAAATGAGATTCTTACTATTGTGTATATTTTTAAAGCATCGACAATTTTAGCGATATTTAAATTCAGATTTTCCTCCATTAAAAAAAGTTTACAAATTTATTTTCAATTTCCTTATCTTTTGTTGCTATTGTTCGTAAAGAAAATTCCCCCTCTTAAATTCTTACCTCCATATCCCGTTATTAATTACATGTTTCTTAACATTCGAAAAATCCCTTTGTGGATCTATTCGGTGGGAGATCAATTTACGGTCCAGTAAATCACTCAGTCACTTTACTCTTACTCATTCTTACTCTAGAAACTTTTACAAATTTTAAAGCAATTTCAAAATCTTTAATAAAATTTAAACATAATTTTATGATAAGTACATGGAAGCAATGAAACAGAAGTATAAAAGTAAAACATGTTACCAATGACAACGATGAGTTAAAAAAAGAAATTCTGCATCTCTTTTTCACCACTAAGTACTTCCATTTAATGAATTTTTTGTTATATTTTGCAACTGAACCTATCATTATTTCGTACCCATAAATACGAAGTTTTAAGTTTTTTTCAAATATTTACAATACAAACCTATATTGTTGACAGTATATCGAAAAGTCTACAGGAAATATGGTTTTCATATGCAGAGAGTATTATGCCAAGTATTTTAGTTTAAGCCGTACATGAAATATTCTTTTACAGCTTTTATGTATGAAAACCTTGAAGGTATTTACAAATACAAATTGAAGAAATTTTTTTATTTCTTATATGTATTAGATAAGATAATCACGATTAAAGTATGGATTAATGTTAGGAAATCTATCACAATATTGACATTCAAATAACGTTGCCAAATTTGACAATTTGTAGACATTTTGACGTTTTTAGGGTCCAAAATTTACCTGATAACGATTTTTTTACCCTTAATTTGACAATTTTTTCTGAAAGAAAATTCAGAACTTTTTTTAATATTAAAAAATGGCCGAATGCCTAAAATACTTAAAAAGCCGAACTAAGAATTCAAAGATATTTTCCATTCAAAATTATAACTTATTTTAGTTTGAAAGTCATAATTTTTTTGTTTTGCTATAACGCGTATAAAATTAAAGTTTATTTGATTTTAAATGTTGGTATAACGCGTATAAATAATAGTGACAAACTTTGAATTGCAGTACTGTATTGAAAAAAATGATTATTTAATGAAATAAAATAAAAAGTGTAATTTATAAGCGAAATGTTGCATACTTTTTAAAAAAATTAGGATAAACAAGATTCTAAAACTTTAATATAAATACAATAATAACAATCAATAAACAATACGTATATTTAAACGACTTCGGTATTCATAGGTAATGTTCAAAACAATAAAGTTGTCGCAAATTTAGCTCACAATCACTTCTTATACACTACTTGAGATGAAAACTAATTTTTATTAGACAACAGAAAACACATGATATAAAATGAAGTAAACTTTAATTTTAAATGGTTGGGAACATCGATTTTTATTTTTTAACTATTTATTTTTTAACAAATATATATATTTTTTTTTTTTTTCAAAACATAAATATTTAAAAAATCGGAGGTGTTAGATTTTTAATGGTCAAATATTAAACATAATATCGTAATACAAATAAAACACCATTGATTTACATATATTAATAATTAAGCTTTACTATTTGTAGTATTGCATATACGCACGTAGTATAAAAAATTCAACAAATAAGCAAAAACATATAACTTAATAAAAGTGTATTATTCAACCAAAAAAAAAAAAAAACACTCTTACAATGGCACTAATTTCAATCGAAAAACTCATATATTGTTTGTAAATAGAGATTTGGAATCGAAATTTCCTGGTAAAATATTTGGTATATTTCCGCGAACATTAAAAACATACTCCTTTTATATCCTTTATTACAAATGTAAGGGGTTATATTTTTGACATTCGGTTTATAATATACGCAAAAAATTTAAGGCTACATTAAAAAAATGTTTGCTGGAAAAAGACATACAGCCATATCACAGTGGGGTCAAACGCAAATTTTTTGGTAATAAATCTGAATCTCCTAAACTACTGGTCGGATCAAATTTTTTGATTTTTTGGCTCGACTTTCTTTCGCATTTCGGGAATAAGTCCAGAGATATATGAGGTAAATTTTTTTTAATATATTTTGTAATTTGCTACATATTTCAAAATAATACAATTCATTCACCTTTTTCTCAAAGTTCCGTTAATAAAAAAATTTTTCCTTATTAATTTCAAAAGATAAGGCTTCATAAATGATTAATAAAGAAATTTTGAATTGATTTAAGTCTGCAGCCTACATCCAGCATTGGCCAAAAATTTTCAATTTTAAAAAATAGTTTCATTTTTATTGATTAATAAAAAAAATGTCACGCGTTTTTTTTTTTAAATTTGGTACCCATATTTTTTATAGAAATAGATTTAGAATGATTTAACACTAAACTGCTTCCCGCCCGGCCAAAAACGAATGCAGGAGTGGAGATTTTATATTAAAAGTCAGTTTTTTTAACGACTATTTTTAAAAGCATATTAGCATAATATTTTTAATATTCACCCCTATTATGTAAGTCGTTGTCGACGTCGTCGTCAATTCGTAGTCGTTGTCACTTTAAGTCGACATCGACATCACCTCGACACTAAATTCGTATTTCCTAATATTATTGCGTGACGTCGACTTGTTATCGATAATTTAAAGGAAATAACTATCTTCTCTAAATATTTTGTGACAACGAACGATAAGAACAAAAATGTCAAAATCAGTTACTTGCTATTTTGCTTTCGAGTGGTTGATTTTTTAAAGAAAATTAGGAAAAATGCTTACAAGGACATTGCAAATGATCCTTAATCATGTTTATTATTCATTTTGTTGTATTCGGTATCCATAAATGACGATTTTGTGTCTTAAAAACAATTAAAAAAAAAAATCGAAAAATTTTTTATTTTTTAATTATTTTAATTTTATTTGTTTATTTACATTGTTGTATATACGTTTTAGTAGTAGTTTTAATATTTTTACGAAAAAAAGTTACTTTGAAAGAAAAATAAAACAAAAACAATACGAAAAAACGTAACTCCATGCGAACGAAAGCGTAGGAAATACAGAAACCCAAATTGATTCGAATTCGTTCGATTTGCTTTCTTTCGCTTTGATTTTCGTTCGACATAGAGAAAGAGGCTATAAATTAGTGTATATAAGATATATAAGTGTATTTTTGTTTTTGTTTAATACCTTTGCTAAAAAGGGTGAAGTTTTATCTACTTTAATGCATGTTAAAGTGATTTTCAGAAGAAGGGTTCATATCGGAGCTATGGTCAATTATGGAACGAACTTTACGAAATTTGGCATATAGATAAGTAAATAAAACTTATTTCTATTTTTAGGGTATTTATAAGGTTAAAAACTCTATTCTGATAGGAAATTTGTATGGAAACCAGGTGAAATATTGGTTTGGCCATAAGCAAATTCAAGAGTCCTTCGTCCTTGTGTTGTAAAGCATATGTACAAAATCTAATCAATTTATCTTCAAAATTACGACCAGTACTTTGCGCTTAACATGGGCTGCCAGCCGACCAGGTGAAAAAAACGGACATGGAAAAATCGACTCAGAAAGTGATTCTGAGTCAGATGGAATTCATTAAGTTGCGATGGTTATGATTTCTTCTCTGCGGTAAAAAATTTTACACAAACCCATTAATAGACCACCCATACCACTCATGGTGGAGTAGGGGAAATAACAGTATGAGCGATACACAACATATTTTAAAATAAAGAATAATCACCCCTATTATGTAAGTCGTTGTCGACGTCGTCGACCAGTTTCGTAGTCGTTTGTCCACTTTAAGATCCGACATATCGACATCCACCTCGACACTAACAATTCCGTATTTTCCTCAATAGTTATTACCACTTATTTTATTTATTATTTAATATACCAATAATGGTTTTTTGCTAAAATAAATTAGATGCGTATATAAAGATTGTATTATAAGTCGTATTTTTTTGATTTATTTGTCTTTA
>MINK01172731.1:0-23159 GCA_001735545.1 Phormia regina
CATTTACAAGCAAATAGGATAATTATGAAGGTGAGAAGGATTAAAATATAAATATAAAAGTTTACCTAAATTTGTGTCGTATTAAAAATTTTAGGTTTCTAGAAATTGTAATAAAAAACAAGCCACAATAAAAGGATATAATGGTCCAAGAAACATCTTATAAAAAGTTGCTGTTGAATCAAGATGTTTTTGATTAATTTGCTTAGTATTTTAATTTAATTATAGATAGCAGACCCTTTTTTACATATCTTTAAACGTTTTATTCACGAGAACATGAATTAAATAAATGAATTAAACATATTATTATTACATTCCTCATTGCTGTATCAATGGTTAAAAATTAATGTTCTGTTTTAAAATGTTTTACATAGTATTTCAGTATTTTTTTATTTAAACACAACATGTTTATTCACCCTTATTATAGTAGGAGTCAAGTTACTTACTATAAATACAGCAAATTTACATGAAAATTTATTAGAGTGTATAGAAAAACTTACACATAATCAAGAAAATAAGAAATATCTCCATAACAAATTTTTAATTCATATTTATTTTAACTGTAACTCCTACTATTTCTGCTAAAAATTCTATATAAAAAATCTTTTAGTTTTAATAACCCAATTACTTTTTCAAGAATACAAATTGAAATTAGAATATAATATGAAAAAATAGAATAAAGATTCCTAGTGCGTTTTCAATATTTACCAAACAAATAAAATATTATTAAAACATAGAAATGTCATTGTTCTAAAGATATAATAATAAAAATTAAAGGAGCAATTGTTCTTGTTCTACCAGTAAAGTGAGTTTGTCTTCAAAAGTATGTCAATGGTGTTGAATATTTTTCTTTTGTGCTTTTTAGTTTTTATTTCGAAGGACAAATCGAAACATAGGGGGCAAAGCATAACAATTTTCAATTTTCAAATACTGATGAAAATTTATATTTTTTCCAGCTATACAGTGGAAGCTATAACAAAAATACTCAAAGACTTAAAATCTATGTAACAAATAAAAATAATATATATATTTAAATATATTATATTAAAATTTTAAAAGTAAATAATATTTTTTTTTATAAAAACTTTAAATATTAATATGCTTTTTAAAAAAAAAAGTTTAAGTTCTCATTTACTGTTCGATATCCCTGTTAACTAAATCAAGAAATGTAGGTTCAAAGGTTTTTATTTGCCTAGGGAGTCTATATTATTATAAGAACAACATGCAGTGGGACAAAAAACTATTATGGGAGTAAAGAAGAAAAAAAAAGTTAAAAAAAACATAAAGCGATTACATGACGCGTAACGAAACTTTCTGATACTGAAAATAACAAAAAATCAGCATGTTTTCAAAAATGGAATGATGTTTTTTTTTTCAGGCAAACTTTTGCTTGTTATTATTTTCTCTTTATAAAAACAAGGCAGGAAAAAAAAAGAAATTGTCATAAAAAATGATGGACAGTGACAAACGGATTTTAAAGAATAAAATAAAAAATGTTGAAAGCTTAAAAGAGTTGGAGGCTATACATTTTAAAACAAATTCTTTTTACTCACCATGACCTTTTTTCCAAAAAAAATCTAAAAAAGAAAATAAAAAGGGAACATAATTAGTATGTAAATATTATAGAAAAAATCAAGTATAGCAGCAAAAGGAAATTAATGAAGTATAAGTAATAAAAACAATAACATCTAAAGAAAATAATAAAAATCATAGAATAAAGAAAAATTAGTGCAACTCATTTTTTCTTTTCAATAATAAATTTAAAAAAATCACCAATAATAATTTAAACAAAATTTGCCAAAATACTCATTATTTTCAAATTATTAAAAACCACATAAAGAAATTATTTTCACTATAACAATTTGAAATCATTTTAAATAATGGACCAATAATCGAGAAGGCATAGATTACCACCACCCACTATATTGCACACATCAATAATCATTGAAAAAGCATTTACGAAATATTCAAAAATAACAACAATCATGCAAATAACTAAAAAAAAACACCTAAATGATTTTTCAATTTAATGGTTCTCTGCTGAGAGCCCAGTTATATTAGCAGCAGAAATTGGACATCTGTTGTTGGCTCTAAATACTATAACCAACAAATTGAGATTGTTTTTCTAGATCTACATCTACCAGCAACATTATATGTATGTGTGAGCTCCCACATACTAAATGTATTTAATAAATACTCGAGAGACTGAGATACATTTACCAAACACTAAAATTTTGTGACGCGTCATGCACTTTTCAATTTAAATGGAAATTTTTATTTCCTCTTCCTCTTTAGTTGTTCATGTTAAATATATTTAAGTGCGTTAGTGGACGTGTGTATGTGAGTATTTTGCATCAAACATACAATTAATATATTTTATACAATTTTAAACTGTTTTATAAAAAGTTTTAATACAAAACCCAACAATATTTACAACAAAAATTTTGTTTAAAAAAATAAAAACTTTTAAAATTTGCGGCAGCAGTCAACAACCAATTTTATGGCTCCAGACAGACAGACACACAAATGAGAAACAAATATTTGAACTGTCATTAAAACAAACAAAAGATAAACCCAATAAACAATTAAATACTTAAATCTATAGGAAAGATTAATTTTGATCTAAAGAAATCAAAGTTTTTGTTAAAAAATTTTCACTAGTGCTGCTTTATAAAAGTTAAGTTTTAATGCGGGAGACTTTCTTATAACTTTTATTTGGCTTAATCGGTTCATATAGAGTATTATATTGTTAGGCGTGGCCGATTATAACATGACTTTGCTTTTTGTTAAAGTTTACTCCAAATATGCTTAGGAGTAAAGCTTTTTTGATGTTGGTTCTGTAATATCCAGAAAATGTAAATATTTCTTACAAAATTGAACAAATACGAATAATATATTATGTATCTTCAAAGACTCTATTTTTAAAGATGTAAGTATAAAAATATCTCTACATATCTAGCAAATTCAAATTAAATCTGTCTACTTCTTCAGAGAGTCTCTCATGCAAATGTTTGAGAAAGAAATTTAAATATTCGATATTGTTCTTACATCGAACAACTCAAAAGCAAATTCCATATCTGTTATACTAAAAATATTAGTTACAATATTTTATCCGATCTTTAAGTATCCAACGATCAAGATCAAACTTAGAATAAGTTTATATTCTAATGGCAAAGAGTTTATTAGATTTTATTATTGGCATATAAATATTTTTGTATTTGGAACGACTATATCTTTAATGGACCAAAAATATTTACAGAGAAAATACTTTTGCTTACAAGACTATCTATCTATTGTTATTTAGACTTCTTATATCTCCACGTTGTAATAGAACTACTCGTGTAAATCATTGTGAATTCAATAAACACTTTCTATTTGTATTGGGTTCGCATTTTCATCTGCAGCATTTATACTAGTTACAAAATTTCTATTAAAAGGTTTTTTTTTTGAAAATAGAAATGTTTAATGCTCTTTATAAATAATATTATAACAAAAAAATGAAAAATCACATTGAAATTGTATTTTAAAACTATGCAGACTATTTTAACATAAAAAAAATAAATAAAATCACACTCCAATGAAAAAAACAACAACAACAACATAAATGTATGTTGCGTGGCACATTCATTGCTTCGTTGTGTTAAATAAATGACAATTAATTTGCCATAAATTTAAACACTCTCACTTGTACATTCACTGGTTTATAGATCTTCATGACTTCCTGCACCAATTTCCACTCCCACTAACTAGTTGCAGTGTAATAAATTTTAAAAATATAGCAAAAAAAAAAATGAAAATCAATGGCGAAAAAAAAAATATTTTTGAGTGTGTGTTTTATTACCCAAAATACCCATGTTTTACAAATTGACATTTTCCCCCCTCCAGTATTATTGATTAATTTCCTTTGCAGTTATTTTGTTTATTGTATATTTTAGCGTTTAAATATTTATTTTAAAATAAATAACGAGACATAAAAGAAACTTGTTGTTGTTGGTTGACTTTTTGTGGGAAAAGTGAGGCAATCATTTGAATGTATGTTTTCATAAAGGAAAATGAAAGTTGCAAGAGTTTTTCTTTTATTGGTTATAAATTCTTTAACATAAAAATAAATTCAATAATAAAAAACTTAAATTTATATTTAAATTGTTTATGTTATACTTTTCAAAAGCGTATCAATTAAACTTTTTTATATTAAATACGGAATACCTAAACACCTCTGCTGTCAGTCAAAAATCCTTTTTAACCTTAAGGACTTTTATCCCTTTTGAATTTGAAAAAAAAAAAAATAAATTATTTTCAATATGTATTGATAATTTTTCTTTAAACCTCTTTTTCAACTAATAAATTTCCTGTGTATGGAAAATAAATAGAGAAAAAATTAAAAACATGTCCTTTGTTTTCCTGTTGTATATCTTCTTTTATTTTTTTCCCCCTTTTATCTGGTTTTTAATCAATGGTCTGTTTGTTTTTTTATATTCTTTGGTCTGTCTGCTGCAAAAATTAGCTCAAAAATATTGTTCTAATTTTTATTGACCCAAAGGTGCATTGGGGTGTCCTGTCCCTTTTGGCCATTGTCAAAAAGTAAATAAACACTTGAAACAAGGGTTTTTCTCCTTTCTTTTTTTTCTCTATTTATTTTTTATTATTTATTTTGTTTATGAGTCGATTTATATTGTTGCTTTTGAATTTCTTTTATCGACTTTATGGCTTAGGGCGTTAGTTTACGTGTTTTTTTGTCTTTAGGTTTCAATAAGTCCTTTGTTTGATTTGAAAAGAAATTTTTTATATTTTTTTGTATGAAAAGAAGTTTTAAAATTAAATTATGGAAAATCAATAAAACTCTACAAATTTAATAGAAAATAAAATTATATTTGCAATAGAAAATAAAAAAGTAAAAATGATAAATATTGTTTGTGTCTGTGCAAAATCTATTTTCTTAAATACATTTTAACAAAATTCTCTTCAAAATTAAGAACTTTTTTTTTTTTTTTTGAAGAAATATTACCATTAAAATTGTTTAAAGGAATTTGTCAGTGTAATTTTTTATGAATATTTTTTTGTAATAGGAAGAAAAGAAATTTTCAGGCAATTTTCCTTCAAAACAAAAATTTTTTTCAAAACATAAATTATAAAAAAAAAAATCTGTACAAATTAAAAGTATAAATATTTTTTGTCTATGGAAATTCTTCAAGTGAATTATTTATTTTAAAATGTTTTCTATAACAATTTTTTGTAAAAAATTTTGTAGAAATTTATATAAAATATTCTTATAAAAATACTTTTCGTTTTATTCAAATTGTGCTTGATTTTTCAAAAGCAATCGAAAAAATTATGCTAAGAATACCGGATAATAGAGTGGAATAAAATAAAACGCCATAAATTGTCTTTAACGGATAATTAACGTTAACGGTTAATCGAATCATGGATAATCGATACCTTTCTGTATTTTCCAAACATTTTCATGGAAATATTTTAATAGAAACATCATTTGATATAGAAATTTTTACCAGAAATATTTTTGACAGAATTTTTTTTTTCATAGAATTTTGTATTTTTCTTAAGAAAAGATTTTTTTTTAATTTTGTAAATTTTTTACATAAATTTTCTTTAATTTTAATCAGAACATCTTAACAGAAAATAATACTTTTATATAATTTAAAATTATTTTTAGAAAACAATTTTCTACAGAAAATTCTCCTAAAAATGTTCTTCTAATAATATTCTACAAAAAATTGTTAATGAAATTTTGACTTTGAAAGCTTTAAAAAATTTTATAAATGCAAAAAAAAAAAACATATTAAAATAATAATAATGTAAATGAGTGATTCCATATCAAAACGGACAAAAAACATCCATTTTCGGATTTGATAACTTCGATTTTAATGAAATTCGCTACAGATATTAAATATTGCAATCACAACTTTTCTTAGTAAAAAGTTCTCCTGGTCCTAAAATATGATATTGCTCATAACTTCTAAGATCTTCATGGTACAATTCTTAGTTTTATTTCATTTATTAGAAAAACTCATGGACTTAAAAGAACAAGTAAAATATTTATATACTTAAATATATACATGACACCAACTTGAAATTGTACATACATAAGGAGAAAATTTATGACAAATTTTAAAAATACCGGGTTTTGAGATATAATAGTTTACATTTTTTATCTCCAACTTTGACCTTTGAACTTTTGATGTAAAAAACTATGTATACAGCGTTATGAAGGTAATATCAACAACAACTAAAGATCTACAATGTATATTTAAGAAGTTATTAGTAGTTATATAGATATTCATTTGTAAAGTTCCTAATATTTGTTCGTTTTTTAAACCGTCATATTTCCATACCCGGAAGAAACATGAGTCTGAAATTTCATTGTTCCGAAACACTTGCATTTAGCGAATTTCATTGAATCGGATATGTAAAATCTAATTGCTGTCTCTTTTGGCCATTTTTAAAATTTACCAATTTATAAAAATGAAAATTTATCACAAATCAAATGTTTTATAAAAAAAAGAAATATAGAACTCACTAGGAAAAATCTACGGTCTCCAAAATAACTTTAATTTTCACCTCAAATCGATCAAGTTAAAACGAGAAAAAAATCTGACACTTATTTTATTTTTGCTTAAATATTCAAAAACCCAGCAAAAACGTGGTAATAGCATGTTATTACGGATTTAGTTACTTTTTAATGATAACGGTTTGAAAACAGAATAAATTGTTGTCTTTGATAAAGTGTTTGTTAAAAAAAAATTAGAATAAAAAATTATTTGACAAATTATGAGAAAATTTGTAGAATTTTCAATAATTTGTTGATTATCCTTTTTATATTATGGTAAGTGTAAAAATATTATTGCAAAATATCGTAAAATGTCTATTGCTCTTTTTATAATAGGCATCACAATTCATTAAATCCAGAGAAGTGAAGGAAATTTACATATTTCCTAAAGTTGTTTTACATAAAGGTAAGAAGAATAATTCATTAGTTACATTCGGATAAAACTTAACACGGATTAAAAGCAGATCCTGAGATGAAACTACTCCAAGCAAGTGTGGAACCATAATTGTGCTTACATGAGATGCAGTCGGTTCCAGGAAACAGAATGCAAATATGGTCAGGATTTTAATTCACCTGTGGCACGGACTGAGAATATGGTATATAAATGTTTTAATTGAAGCATAAATCATGAATCTATTTATTTCTAACTTTATTTGTTGTATGATTTATTTTTAATATCTATAATAAAATTAAAAAACCAACTAATTCCTTTTGTTTTAACTAATGGCCTCAGTAATATTTTAAAATCAATGAGTTACTGAATGACATCTGAGTAATGACATGGGATAAGTAGTTGCCTCTAATGTCATCACCGTGTTAAAATAATGGGTTATTCAGTTATTAATGTGTAAGTAGTGTAAAGCCATTATATTAGCTACTTAACTCATTACTTGGCATCCAAAGTTTTTGCTGGGAAGTTTGAATATAAAATTATTTTAATTGAAAATATACATATTTTTTGTATAAAAACGTAGTTTAAATTAAAATAAAATTTATGTTAAAAATAAATTTTCCCAACTAATCTAAAATAAAAATTTCAATTCTAAAATTTAAATTAACATTTATTTTATTATCAAACCTTTTGCCGTCAATTGTTTCCCAATAAAAATACACGAAAAAAATTGTAGGAAAATAAAACTTCAATAGCTATTACAAAAGATTTCCATAAATTTTCTTTAAATCTTTTAGCCTTAAAAATAAACTACATAAAATATTTCCTTGTATATACATATTTGTGGTTTATTTAGCCATGCATTTTGGTTACAAAAAAAAATCATAAAATTTAAATGGAAACCAAAAGAAAATATATTTTTATCTGGAGAAAAAAATAGAAAAGAAAATAGATTTTGTAAATTATAGGCACAAATACAAGCTGAGTTTAACATAAAATCATACATGAAAATTGGTTTCCTGTTGTGCCAGGACATGTGTATACGTAAATGTGTTAGTAAATGTTTTATTTGAATACCTGATGGAATAAAAATGAAAGCAGAAATTTGCTAATAAGAAAAAACTCAAATGAATAAATCGTTTCTATTCACATATATATATGTGTGTATGTGTGGTTTAATATATATTTTCTTTATAATCTTCTAAGGTAATTTAAAAAAGATTTCACAGATTTCTTGTTCTTTTTTCTAAAACATAACTTTCCTCTTAGGAAAGCTTAAGATAAATAGTAATTTCCCCAATACAAAACAGTAAACGCCTAACACCCATCCCACTTAACTACTTTGAAAACAGTTCTTTTCACATTTTACTAACATTTGAATTTAATAAACATTTATTTACGCACATTATGTTAATACATATGTACATATAGCCACCCAAACCCACAAATTTATAAACAAACCACCCAAACAGGCAAACATATAAATGTATTAAGAGAAAGTGATACATATACTTTCACTTAGGCTCATTCTAAGGGAACTTATTTATTCTCACTCACGTAAGTATGCTACTAAAGTTTGTGCGTGTTTGAGCTTTTCTTTTTTAGAACCAGAACATATAATTTTATTTTATGTAATTCACATTTAATGTGTCATATGTGTATTACAGACACACAATATCAAATCAACAACAACAACAGCAATTGAACAACATGTGATTGTGTAAGAATATGTGATTTTCAAAGTTAATGTGTGATTTTATGGGAAGGCGGACTGAAAAGTTTTATTGTATTTTTTTTTTTTTTTTGGTGAAACAATCAACCTATTTCTCTACTATAATATTATTGAAAGTAAAAATAAGCACATAATTTTTCCTCAAAACTTTTAAAACTTCTCTCGTAATATTCTTATACATTTACGCTCATTGCATGTAGTACAAGATTTTCCATTTTTTGTCATAAATGCCAAAAAAGACAAGAAAATTAAAATACACTAAAATATTAAATACTACATGACTTATAGGAGCAGATGGCAACATATTTTTTTAAATTGTTCTATATATTTTGCTAAAGAAATTAAAACAAAATTATTGCTTGCATTCACAGTCAAAATGAAACAAGTGTCCTTCAAAACATTTTATTGGTTCTCTTTTTATAAAACAAAAAGTTTCATAGAATTTCCTATAAACTATTTTCCGCAAAAATTTTCAAGTAAAATAATTTCTATAGAAATTTTTAAGATAAATATTTCGTTAGAAAAGGATTTAAAGGAATAATTTTTAAAAATATTTTTGTAAGAATTTTTAAGCAAACATTTTTTTGTAGGTTTTAAAAGAAATAATTTCTACAAATTTTTAAAGATAAATATTTTTATTAAAAATAAAAAAAATATGAGAAATATATTATTTAGACTTTTTAAGCGAAAGAATTTAAAAAAAATGTATTTAAAATTTAGAGAAATATATATTTTTTATAAGAATTATTTTGCGCAGATATTTTTTTAAGAAAAATAGAAATATAGCAAATGTTCAAGAGACACATTTTTATACACTTTTTATGAGAAATATTTTTGAAAAAGTAGCAAATTTTAAGGGAACAGATATTTCTTTTAAAAAATATTCATGCTTCTTTAAATAAAAAATGTGTGTTGGGATAAAACAATATCTCTTACGAAGTACTACAGAGAGAAGTATTACAGATAGAAATTCAAAGTAAAGTAGTTCATATACATAAAATGGTATTAGCAATTGCTAGACAGACAATTTTTGCTAATATATTTGACGAAAGAACTACAAAAATAACCTTTTTTAGTTATAATTTATTTCTTTATAGAAGTATTTTACTATTAATATTTTCTTCTGCTTTACTAGAACTTTACATAATTTTGACCTTGATTTTTAGAAAATTAAGTAACAGTTTTATAACTCACTTGTCCTTCTTTCAATGCGTAAAACAGACATTTTTCCAGTAAAGAAAAAATTTTATTGAACGTTTTTTACGCTTTAAAAAATGTTTTCAACTTTTTTTTTAATTTTTGTGTTGAAACTGTAAATTTTCACTTAATTAAAAGTTTTAGTTTTTTCTTCTCTTTTTTTATATATAAAAAATGGTTCATCATTCTAATCTCATGTTCTAATTACCACAAAATAGTCTCAAACTTTTATATATGCAATTTTTTCTTTGACAATTTATAATTTTTTCTTATCAATTTTTTTTTTTTTATCAACAGAACGAAGAAAATTTAAATAGAAAGTTGAATAATTTATTTCTTATACGTTCAGGGGGCAATTGTATATATAAATGTTTAATCTTAAAAAATATATTTATAAATTTACTTTAGATATACAATTAAGATTTTATGATTCATATTTTATTTGCTACAACTCATGTCTTTTAAATTGAATTTTTTATATATTAAATGGTATTGCTTCTAGTTTTATTGTCCCTTTTTAATCTGTAATCTCTTAATATAATAAGACGCCAAACAAGAACTTGCTAATATTATCATGGCATTTATCTTACCAAACACATAAATTTGGCTCATTTAAGGGAGAAAAAAAGTGTCCCTCCCTTCATATGTTTATTGTATACAATTTGACAAAAGCATTAAATAAATACTTATAAATAACAATTGTCTGTCTAATCTTAATTACTTAAAGTTGCCATTATGGAGAAAATAAAATTGTGGTTAAAAATAAAAAAAAAAAAAAATACAAATACCTAAAAAAATATACCCAAGCAAGTCCCCATCCAAACATATGAAAAGTAATTTAGAAAAAAACACTTAAGGATTTCCTGTTTTATCCTCCATTTAAAAAAACATATACATTTTCTAATTATTAAAATATTTTTTTATTTTAAGTAAAGATTTTAATAATTTAAATTAACACCTAATAAAAAAAAAAAACAGTTTTATTTAATAAAATACAAAACATTTTATCGAGATAATTGTAAAGAAAGAATTGAATATAATTTTTATGTGAAAAAAGCTGAAATTTACTCGTACAACAATAAACAAATGGAACTTCATTTCATGGACAGACTGGAGATAAAATTCCTAATTCCTTTGGGCTTTTTTTATCTTTATAATAAAAACAATTCATATACAAAATAATGTGAAGCTGTTTCAAAGTTTTAAATTTATTAAAATATTACACCATTTGATAAAGAAGTTTCATTTTTGTTTAAGAAATTTTTAGTTTACTTGCTCTTATTTAAGAGATTTTCTTAAAATAATCTTCTTTATAAAAAATTTTTCCCTAAATAGAAAAACTAAAAAATTTAGTTTTTTAAAAGCATTTTCTTAATAATAAATCAAGAATTTTGCTATAAACACCAGTTTATTTTTGAATGATTATATTTTATGTTCTTTTAAGAGACCAATTTTCTATAGAAAGGAATTGAGTTCAAAGTCGGAAGAGAAATATATTATTTAAAAAATAATTTTCTTAAAGACAAAGATATTTGACAGTATTTTAGTTGGAATAAATATTTTTAGATTTTTTTAACATTTATTTTTTATATTGAATCTATCTTTTTAAGGCCTCACTATATAAGGCCTCCAGCGTATTATATGTATTATATTTTGAAGTATTACGCTAAGAAAAAAATGCAAAATCTTTTGAAAAATAAGAAAAATATATTTCTATATATTTTGTTTGAAAAACATATTTCGTATTACCTTTTATAAGACAAATATTTCTCTTAACATCTTTAAGCGAAAAATTTGTTATAGAAATTCAAACATCAAAAAATTCTTGAGTATTTTTTAGGCTGACAATATTTTATAGTGAAATTATTTCGAGAGATATTTTTAATCAAAGTAGACAAAGTAGACTCTTTTTGTAATATTTCTCCCCTTTATATACAAAAAACGAAGAAAAATTACCACCAAATATTTGAATTATTAAGGATTTTGCACAATATTTAGGAGAAAACACAAAATATTTTTCTTTTAGAAATTAAGTTTAATAACAGAGTTAAAATTTTTAGTATTAAAAATTTAAACAAACTAAATTTTAAAACATTTTTATAGAACTCTAAGATAATGGGAAATATAAAAAGACTTACCACACACACAATCAAACTATTTGTCAGTACTACATACTAAGAGTTATGTACTTTTTCACTAACACACTCTTAGAGTTAGGTACCACTGCCAATGTGTCGGACTACTTGTATATACTTTGTTTTAAATAATAAAAGTCTGTGGATTCTTTGCCGATATTTTTTTTTTAAATTGAAAGGAGAAAACTTTTCTGTAAATGGTATTTAATAAACCTTTGATCTTTGTTTTACGTCTAAGCTCCGTGTGTGGATTTTTATTTATTGAAGATTTAAAAATCGCTCAAAGATATAAACCGATTAAATTAAATCACAATTTACTATTTTTAAAAGTAAATTGTGATTTAATTTCAATTAATTTTGCAAAATGTTTACGATAAGACTGTAAAGAATTTTGATAAGAGTCTAGTAGTTAAAATTTTTAAAAATGGCAAAACCCAAATATTGTTTTTGTTCTATGTTTAACTATTTGTTGTATGAACAATATTTATATTTTGTTTTAATGTTCTACATGGCTTTTTTTATTTAGGTTTTTTTTTTTTCTTTAGCGAGCCATAACAAATATGCATTTCAGCATATTACCACATACATATAAGAGCATGCACATGCATACACATACTTAGTTAAAACTAATGGTTTTAAAACAAGTGGCAAGAGAAGTTCTTAAACTACAAAACAACTATGTAGTACGTGTAAGGATTGTTTATTGATATACATGTATGAGTGAAAATGTTGGGGAAATTGTATAAAACAATATGATATTTTGCACATTCTTATACAATCATACTATATAGATGAAAATGCGTTTATTTTCAAGAATTTTAATGTATTTTTTTAATACACATTTATATGTGTATGTATTCGAGCTACACGTCATCACATCTTTTAACATTTCTTGCTTTAATTTTTTTTCTTTTTTTGCACTTCTTTCTTGCCACAGGAAATTGCTTATGCTTTGTTGCTGGCTGGTGTTTCTTTAATATTTTAGCTTTTATGACTTATTGTGTCCTTGTGGTATAAGATACCATACTTTAGTTAACAATCATATGAGTGTGTGTGTGTGTTTTTTATATAGAATATGTGCAACATTCATAATAATGTATTTGTATGTTTTTTTTTAGTAAATTTCTGTACTTTTTTAAACTTTTCTTCATTTTCTTATTTGTTCAATGAGTGTTGCAAACAGCAAACAACAGCAACATTATTGTTCTGTTGTTTGACTCAAAAGATGATGAGCAGAAAAGATATTAACAAAAAAGAGAAAACAAAAAAACAAGGGAGAAACTAAAGAAAAAAGTTGTTTTGCCTTTGCTGCTGTCAGCATGCATTTTTATTTCTTTGTTGTGTTTTTCATATTATTCAAAATCAAATGAGAGTAAGAGTCCTTTTTTTCCTTTTAGTGTGTCATGATGTTGGTGATACTGCTTTTGTTTCTCTTGTGCTTATTTTTTAGTATTATTATATTTAGTCATTTTCTTAATAGTCTTTCAAATTTATAGAAAATATTAAAAATATAAAAAAGGAAATCCCTGGTATAAGAAGAGTATTTGTATGTGTAGTTGTTATTCGACATTTTATGGTTATTCAAAAAGTTTTTTAAAAACTTTTTTATACTTTTCAACTACCACTTCTACCACTACAATATAACAACTAATACTTGTACACTTCGTCTTGTAGTTAGTTTTCCATTTATTCAATGTTGAATATTTATTTATTTTTTTATTTTTTTTCTTTTTGTTATTTATTTAGAGCAATATCTAGACATTTAAAATTCATACAATATGTTTAAACTATATTCTTTTTTTATTTCTACCAATTTCATTTTTGTTATATATTTTATTTTGTTGAAATCTAACAGCATGAAAGTGTCCAAAAAAGTTTTGCAAGACATGAACAAGACATTGTTGAAAAGTTTAAAGTTCAGTTTAAGTTGTCGTGTTTTTATTATCGGAGCATGGGGAATGGCGAAACAAAATCTAGAGATTAGTGTTATACCTTGTTAAAGGTTAAATGTTTGTTCAAAAAAAGAAGTTGGAAATTAGATATCACCCAAAGTGGGTGGTAAACATTTAAGTATAATTGCCATACTTTTGGGTATTCTAAATAAAAAATATTTAATATTTAAAATTATATGCAAGTGTAATGTGTATAAACTTGTGTATTTATAAACTCTAAAATTAATGCCTTGAAGGGCGATTAAACACAATATCTGTAATTCACTTTGTAACAAAAAATTTTCTATTTCTCTTACCGCGAAAATGTTGACTTTAACAACTCTACTAAAACTGACGGCGGACATATTGCAGAAAATACAAATGATACTATAAATTTGCAAATGAAGAGAGTTTCCTAAAATTGCGAATTGGTGTTGACAGATCTTGGAGACTGCATTGTTTTGGTCACTTCTGTTAAATATCTTAATACTATGCAGACATTTTACACACATTGTCCTTGCCACAGAGAATATAAAAGTTTAATATTTCCTTCTCCTCCTTCTTATAAACTATGAATTGATGCGTGTGAAGCCCATTCAAGTTACACAATTCAACAGAATTTCCAAATAATAACATTTTATTATAGAAAATCGTAAACTTAACAAATTGGCGGAATATATGACCTATATAACTGAACAAAAGACTATATATTATATGTAAGATCAATACTTAAACCATCGCAGATTTTCGCGGTAGTCAGAATTTATAACTGTGTCTCGAAGCATTTGGAATAGCATAAATGTCTATGTATCAAGTAAATTTGTCGTATATGAGATCATTGTTTTTTTATTTCTTTTAGCCCAAATTAATGGATATATTCGTGAGGGGTATGTAGTATTATGAATAACGAAAGCCAGATACGCCATTTTGTATAAATTGTTGGAGAACTTTCTTGGATCTATAAGAGTTTCAAGTTTTATTAATTTTGAAAAAAAAAATAATAATAATAATAAAAAGGTCTTTTCTACGTGATGTAAGAAAATCTCGGTTTATGTACCAACATTTTCGCGAAAATATTTTTAAATATTTTTAAAATAACTTGGTCAAAATATTACGAGTTTTTCAAGATAGTTTTAAGATACGTGAGTTTTATTAACATTATTTGTTAATACGGTCAACTGTTATGAGGATATTAAATATTTAAGTTAATTTTATACAACATTAGGTCTCATCAAATTTTGATTATCTTTCTACTAAGTTTTAAATTAAGTTCAATTTTAAATCATTACAGTAATTATAGTTACAAGAATATTAAATATCTACTTAAATACTTAACTTGTATATGTAAATAAAAACAAAGCAGGGAAAACAAAAAACTGAAAATACTTTTAATTTTAATAAAGTTTAATTAACTATCTAATGTTTGAGGTATGTCGACACAACACCTTTTTATACTTGATCAAAATTTAAAATACACTCATCCCTACGCACATATGAATAAATATTCACAAATACAGACAACCGAAAAACATACAAAGTAAATTAATTTACAAGAAAGATGGTTAATAAACCAACCTACAGGGATAAAAATTTGGTACATTTTTTGCATAAAAAAACGACATTGAAAATCTTGTATAAATGAAAACTAAACGTTTAAAGTTTAATAAATATTTTAAATTTTTACTTAAGCAACAATATGCTATTGTTTCGTCAAATCCCATAAAAAGTACTTTGGTACAATTTCCCTTTAGCATTCCTGGTATAAATATCAATGATAAGAAGTTACAATTTGTACCGTAAAATTACTACAACTAGTAATGAAATCAAAGCAAGAGACGTTGTAGAAGAAACGGGAAACAAACCACAATTACCAACACTTAAACTATGCACACTACTCACATACGCAACAAGCCCACATAAATGTGTAAATGAATGAGAGAATGTATGCAAAATATTAGGAAAGAGAAGACACTGTATCAAAGGTGTATATGAGTGTGAAGCTTTTCTTTTATTAATATTGGGTAGTTTGTTACACTTTGCACTAGTAGTTGTAAAAGAAAATACATATATGATATATGCTTACAAAATACACACACACACACAACACTCACCTATTTACTAGTGGTAAAAGGATAAAAGCACTTTTATGTTTTAAATACCAACTCATACTTTTAACAAAAGATTGTAAGGCAAAAACATCAACATAAAAAATAAAAAATAAAACTGCAACAGACACTTTCACCAGCTTTTACAGCAAATACAAAATGAAACTTGGAAATATGTATGTGTATTTAAATTTAAGAAAAATATTCACCCTAAAGGCTAAAAATCCTACAAAAAAATGCAATATTTACAGAAAAAAAGGAGTAACAGAGAACACATGAAATTTTATATTGTAAAAACAAATAACCTTTTTTTTTAATTAAACAATAAATATTTCTGTTTCTTTTGAAAAAAAAAACATAAACATAAACAATGTGACGTAAATAGATATTTGGTCCAGGAGGTGCTAAAGATGAAGATTATGATGATCCTCCAGTTACGTTACTGAGAGGACCACCAGGACCACCGGGAACTCCAGGAAAAGATGGCCGTGATGGTAGAGATGGTATGAAAGGTGAACCTGGTGAGCCCGGCGAACCAGGCTCTTTAGGTCCCCGTGGTTTGGATGGTTTACCAGGTGAACCTGGTATTGAGGGACCACCTGGATTACCCGGTTATCAAGGACCACCTGGAGAGAAAGGCGATAGAGGCGATATTGGTCCTCCTGGTCTAATGGGTCCTCCAGGTTTACCCGGACCCCCAGGTTATCCAGGAGTTAAGGGTGATAAGGGCGATCGTGGTGACTCAGTGAGTAGTTAAATGATTTTTATTCATTTGTAGAGAAAGTTTTTTGATTAGTCCTTTTACTAGAAGTACAGAAAAATGCGTAGACGTCAAGATCAAGATGGTATGTCAGATGCTCCACATATGCCCACCATTGAATATGTAAGTAAACATTATGATGGTAGCAAGAAGAATACAATTCAATATACATTTATATTATTATTAGCTATATGGACCTCCAGGACCTCCTGGCCCTATGGGTCCCCCGGGCCATCCTGGCCAAACAGGTGAAAGAGGATTAGATGGTCGTAAGGGTGATCCTGGAGAGAAGGGACAAAAAGGTGATCAAGGACCCATGGGTTTACCGGTAAGTTGCTTTACAGAATTTAAGCCGAGATTGAATGTAAATTGTTATTATTTTTTATTTATTTTTTTTTTTAATTTAATAGGGTCCTATGGGCATGCGTGGTGATTCTGGACCCATGGGACCTTCCGGCAAAGCTGGTTTACCGGTAAGTTTATTATAAATTAAAATATAATACAAACAATTTAACTCGGCTTTTGATAATATTAATCGCAATACCAATTAACTTTCAAAATTATTAATTGTATCTAATAACTTTATTTAAGCTTATGTTAAATAAGTTGTGACTAATAACTTAAAATATTTTTTGTTATTTTTTCTCTCTCTCTCTTCTAACAGGTGTGGGGCAACTACTAATCCTAATTAAAACTCAAATTAATTATAAACTTAAAACCAAATAAAGCAAACAAATTAACCCTTTAAATACAAGAAATAAAAAACACACAAATAACTTAAAAAAAACACATTAGCACAAAATGCTAGAGAAGCAAAAACAAACAAACAAAAAACACTTTAAAATAAAAGAGTGTTCAAATTACAATTACCAACCTAATACAAAAAAAAAAAAAAAAAAAAAAAAAAAAAAAAAAAAACAAATCAAAATTTCTTTCATCATCAAAATAATAAAATACAAAACATAATTTCATAATTAAAACAAAATTTTACATAGAAATTACATAATTAAATTCATCATCTATTTATAAACATATATAAACACATAAATAACATTTTCTTCTTTCATTAAATAAATTTTAAACCAGATAAAATCACAAAAACTTAACATTATTTTGAAAATATGCCAGAAATTGTATTTATTATGAAAACAAAAAACACAAACCCATTTAACAAATTATATATAAATGAATAACAAAGTTTTATTTATTTGTAATTTATAACAGAGATTCAAAAAAAAAAAAAAAATACTATAAATATTATTAATTAAACAGCTTTGAATGTATGTTATTTCCTTCCTACTTAATACAATATATTATTATCAAAAGAAAATCTACAAAAGTTTAAAGTTCAAATTTCAAACCCAATCATATCAATTAATTAAAAGAAACCAAAAAAGGATTTAAAATTAAATATTTAAACCCAACTTCTTTTTAAATGAAACCTCAAAACCATTAAGATATAATTTGTATTTGAATATAAAAATATAATTTTTGTGTCTATACTTAACGACTAATGTGGAATTCATTCCAATTCTAATGTTACTGTGAAAACAGTTTGCATGCTTTAATATAAAATGATAAACTAAACATGCGCTTAAAGTATAGACTAGATATCATTAAACTATATTAAGCCATTAAAAGGACACTATAAGAGAACAATAATCCCATAACTCTTAAGCATTTGCTTTCTGTGACTTTTTAACAAAAGGAATATCGGTTTTATTGAAATTCTTATAAATAACTAATTGATTAAAAAAGAATGAAAGAAAATAAAAGATTTAGGTACCGTCCATGGGCTTTGACTTAAATATTATATATTAACAAAGGGAAAAATGCCAAAGCTTCAAAATAATTAAATAAAAATCCAAAAAAAAAACAACAAAAAAATCCCCCAAAAAAGATAAAAATGTACAATAAATTATAAATAATAAAAATAAAAACAGTGGTAAATACAAAAGTTTAAATAATTTTAATAAGGATTTTTTTAATATAATAACCTAACAAATATAAATATATGTTTTTTTTTAAATAATATATTTTACCACTGCTCATCTAATAAACAAATAAATAATTAGTTAGATAGGTGTATAATATGCAAAATAAAACAAATTTTTAATTAAAAAAAAAACTAAATACAACATTAATATTATTAAAGTAAATAAAATAATAAAACCAAATTGAAAAATATATGGAATGTATAAAACAAAATACAAATAAACCAAAATTATGGGTTTCACAATTAAAATAAAAAAAAAATTAAAAACTTTAAATAAATATAGATATAAAACAGAAATAATTAAAGTTAAAATTATAAATAAAACTAACAATAATTAAAAATGAAATATTTTAGAAATTAATAATTGAAAAAGAAAAAAGATTATTTACATACAATTCACAAACAAATATGACAGAAACAAAATATTTTCTAAAAATAAAATTAGAAAAACATTACGAACGAAAATAAAGAAATATAAACAACTGTAAATTTGTAACAAATATAAAAAACAATTATTTCCTTCCATTTTTTTTCTGTATTTCTTAAATTCCTTGCATAAACATAATACATAACTACCTAACTATATATACAAATCTATATTCTATATAAATAAGATGGAAAAAAAAGTAAATAAATTCTTATATTAAATGTCAATTTTGTTCAATTAAACTATAAAAAAAAGAAGAAGAAAGAATTTAAACCCCATATTTAACCCTAACAAACAAATATTGAACAGCATGTCAATTTCATTTATGTAAATAATTACTGAATTCATACTAAATTACATTTATTTTAATTTGTATCTAAACTTTACACTTAATTGACTTAAACTATTTCAATTTAATAAATTTTATATGATATTAACATTAAAAACACTATGAATTTCTTCTGAACAATATTACTACACATACATATACATATATTTATGCTTTTATAACATTTATTAAATAAAATTATATTATTCTTCTTTTACTCCCTGTCTTTGTCTTACCCCTAATAAATACTTTAAGTATTTTTATAAGATAGTTAAATAATAAACTAAATTATACTTATGAGAAAATAATAAATAAGAATGCAGAATAAATATATATAATTACACTAGTCGTTAGAGAAATTTTCAAAAGAATACAAATATTTTAAAATATAATCTGTCTAATTTAGACTGAACTATTTTGAATAAATGCAAATTAATATTTTCAATTGCAGGAAATTAAGGCACAAATTTATTAATAAACATTTCGATTAAAAGTGATAAGGTTTTAGAATTATTTCACAAATTTCCCTAGTGTAATTTATTGTTATCTGTCAAAAATATTACATAAATAAACAAATCTATGTACATTGTATCTATAATTGTTAATATTTTAAATATAAACCATCTATCAAAATTCTCTACTTTAAAAAATAAATTTTCCTTTCTTCCTATCCTCTATAAATATAAACAAATATTTCGAAATTTACTTATATATATATATATATATAAAAATATATACAATACTATAGAATTATAAATGTAATCATGATTTTTTTTTTTAACATTTTCATTTTAAATATCATTTCTTTTTGCAACAATAAGTATAGTTATTATAACCATTCAAAGGTTATTATGGTAAAACTGGAATGAATATTTAAATTAAAAAAAAACGTGCTCTGCAAAGCATATTTAAAAATATATAAATAAATGCATATATTAAATACATACAAAAGAAAAAAATTAAAGAAAATCTCATGGAATGTAATTTGTAATTGTAATTGTATGAATGGTATTGCTATGTAAGGAAGTAGAATTATGGAATATTAACTATAAAGTTTACAACTTTAGTGTGTATTTAAATAAGGAATGAACAGATGTCAAGTAACACAAAACAAATGTGAACAATTATAAACCAAAAAAAGAATAAGGAAAAATATTATTGTGAATATGTTTCTTCTTTACTTTAGTATTAAATGTAAAACATTTCATATATTATTTATAAGAAGGATTAGTATGTTTTTTTCATCCTTAGTTAAAGAAATGATATAAAAAAAGAAACAATATAAAAAAAAGAGTTACTTTTATGTATGCATTATTCAATAAAGTGATGAGTTTTTTACAGAAAGATTAAAAAATAATAAAAAGAAAGTGTTTTTTTGAATTAAAAATCGAATGGGAAGGATATTTGTTTATAACTGAAAACAAATAATTGTTAATATTTCAAATGTAAATATTTTATAAAATTATATACTAATTTCGATTGAATAGATTGATTTTAAAATTTCTGTTATTAAATATTATTTATTTACAAAAAATAATTTATTTGCTTTAATTAGTATGCTTGCTTTAATATTTTATTTAATTAATTATATATTATTTATTTATAGTTTTAATTAATTGGTTTGATTATTTTTTCATATGTTTGTTTATAATTTTTTTTTTCTTTTTATTTCTATTTACCCCCCTAATAGGGACCACCTGGTTTGGATGGTATGAAGGTAAGTGTTATCGCTGAAATTAATAAATATAAATATTAAAATATTATTAATATAAATAATATCAGGGAGCTCAGGGAGAGACTGGTCAAAAGGGTGAAAGAGGTGATCCTGGTCTGCCGGTAAGTTTATATAAAACTGAATTTATTAAATTTTAAAGAATTATTACATTACAATTTCTTCAATAACTTAATTATAAAAAGAAAAGTTGCATGTTAATGGTATTTTTAATTTCTTCTATCTTCCTAATTAATTTCACTTTATACTTTTCCTACAATCCCACAATAAAATGTATAATTTATTTTGAAATATACCTACTAACTGAATATGTAAATGTTATAAAATCTTTGTGTGTGCGTTTACCTAAAATCTTATCTCATATAATAAACAAAAGGGTACTGATGGTATACCCGGTCAAGAGGGCCCTCGAGGTGAGAAGGGTTCTAGAGGTGATCCAGGACCACCGGGTAAAAGAGGACGTAAAGGAGATCGTGGTGATAAAGGTGAACAGGGAGTACCAGGTTTAGATGCTCCCTGTCCCTTAGGATCCGATGGTTTACCATTACCAGGCTGTGGTTGGCGACCGCCTAAGGTTAGCATGTTTTAAAAGAACTAAATTAATTGGCTAAAAATTTAAATTTCACCAAAAAAAAAAAAAATAAAAAATAAAAAACTGTGTTTTTTGTATTAATTGGTTTTGGCTAAACAAATAATGCATGCTTTAGAAAAATGTTAATTAACGCTTTTAACTCAGTACTAACAGTAGATTTTCTAACGATTTTTATAATATTTAGGAACCGGTTATTTCAACCCCGGTCCATAAAGATTATTTACCCGATGTTACGGGTCCTGAAAGTAACAATGCCAGCGATTATGAACAAGAGGAAGAAGATGAAGAACAAAATGAAAATGAAGATGAATATGATGAATATCAAGATAATTTACACAATGATTAAAGCAACTTAAAATTATCAAATAAAAAACGAAACGAGAGTTTAACAACGACAAAAGAAAAAATATACAAAAAGTGCTAAAAGCCTTTTAGGAAAATTCCTTTTAATAATATTTAACACAAACAAATTAAATGCATTTATCAGACATACAAACACTCATAAAACAGAACAACAAAAAAGCAAATACGGTCTTATAAATATGGCTATTAAACCATTAGCACCTGCTATTATTACACCTTTTACTTAGGAAGGTGACATTTGTAATTAACATTATAGTAACTTTGTCTAAAATTCAAAAGTGTTTACTTTCACTCTAATGGATTTCAAAAGAAGCTGACACCAACCAATTATGATGTAATTTACACTAAGTAGTCTAACATTAAATGTATACTCGAAAACATCAACACACACACACACACATCCAATTTAAAAGTAGTTATACTAATATTTAAATTAAATATTAAATAATTTTATTGAAATCATTCAACTAAACAAAAAACACCAGAGCACCTATAGAGACGCTTTTTTTGTATTACAATTTTAATGGTGGCGGCTGTCATTTTGCTTACTATTTGTTATATAATTAATGTGGTGGCTGATTAAAATTTAAATCTAACCGTAAAGTATTACTTAAAAATTTATATATTTAACTTTTTGAAGAAGGGTAACGAGGAATATAAATCGACTTATATTAGACAACAATTCAATTGTTTGAAATCAAGAAATTGGCTTTAAAACCTTAAATTCACAAAATATATTTATTAAGATTCCTTGTATATATAAACGACTATTGATCTTATTGAAGACAATTCGGATAAATTTCTGATCATGATCAGAAATCTGAATTATAGGTTATAAAATTTCTATACATACATATATAATATTAGATAGCTTCAATTAGAAATCATTCAAATCGGTACAAAAATCA
>MINK01172732.1:6028-19164 GCA_001735545.1 Phormia regina
CTTAAAACAATGTTTATACAATTTTTTAATAAAAACTCTACTTTTGCCCTATTAAATAATAATGAAAATGCTTTAAAATTTATATTTTGTTAGAAATTATTACAAATTTTTTCCGCTAAAAAAATGATATTTAGATAAAAAATAAAAAAAAAATAAATCATATACTACACATTTGTAGATATTTACAAGGAATATTTCTGGGAAAATGCATTTTTTATTAAGTAAGTTAGTGAGTACCGCTTCATTTAATTTTTTCTAAGATTTTATAATTTTTTTATTATTATTTTCCCGAAAATATCTTTTACATTCATTTCTTGGGGTATATATCTTTAGTTTATTCAAATTAAACTAATATAAATAGATTTTATAATTTAACTATTCTAAACTAATATATTTCTCCCTTTTCTTTTTTTAGAAAATTAAAAAATCGTGTTGCGGCGCAAACATCTAGAGATCGCAAAAAAGCCCGCATGGAAGAGATGGAACACGAAATTCAAGATTTAACTGAAAAAACACAAATTTTAGTCAATAAATGTGAATCGCTACAAGCCATTAATGATTCACTTTTGGAGAAAAATCAAAAACTCGATATGGAAGTCGAGATTTTACGGCAACAATTGCAAGAATTACAAAAACAACAACAGCAGCAACAAGGTCATCATCAACAACATAAGAATGTAACCTGTGCCGGCTGTGAGTCCTTACTCAACGGATCTGCAGTATCCAATAATACTGACCCTCTGCCGCAGGGCTCAAACCCCAAGGACTCCCAGTCGTCACAGGAGACACTCGCCGTGTTGAAGTTGAAGCAACAGCTGAAAAAGAGCACAACAGTGTCGTCCCTGTGGCGTGTAATAGCTCTCTGCCTTCTCTACAAGATATGCTCTTACCCGACATCGAAATCGACGAAGGAGCGCTCGATGATGCAGAGTTTGATGCCGGAAAGTTGGAAGAACTTGCCGAAAGCTTGCTTGCCGATATCACCGCAGACCTGGAAGCAAGCGATAGAGAGAGCAATGCGTCTGTTGCCGAAATTACAAGCGGAACAGAGCGATTGTTTGGATCAGTGGTGGGGTCCTCAACAGAGTGCTTGGAATCCAGCCAACATAAAATCAGCTACAATGGCAGCTGCTTAACAAATCAAACAAATTCAAATAACAATAATTCCATACAAACACCTGAACTAACATTAGAGAATAAATTTGAAAAAGAAACATCTGCAGCCATTGCAACAAACCACTCACAATCACTACAAACTTTAGACGCAAACAACACAGAAACGGCCTTAATAACAACAATAACAACGTCAAAAGACTCTACTCCCGTAACAGTTACACCCGATACTGTTTATGGTACATACGATGCTAAAACAAATTCTATAACCATAGTCATGGATGATGTGGCAGTTCCGGTCAGTGAAGCTGTTGAAGAGATTTACTGTGATGGTGCAGCTGACACTAGCTCTACAGATGAGCTGGTATGTACAACAGGTGTGGCTTCACCTTCACAGGTTTACCTTAATGTTACCAGCTGCTCGGACGATGAGGCCGATGATGACGATGATGTAAATTTCAATCTAGATCCTATAGAGAAATTTTTATGCCCAAAACGTCCCCTAGTCTCACCTCTAGCAAAATCTCCAGCTCCTTCACTACACTCGGCCACATCTGATCATGGTTATGAATCAATAATCGGTTCACCTTCACCTCCCAGCCATCATTTTCAGCCATTAAATGAAGAACTCAGTAATGATGACTTCAGTACATGGCCACCAGGTTTCAATGAATTATTTCCCTCTTTAATATAGATAATTTTCAGTTTTATTTAATAAAAATAATGCTCTCTAAAATTTGTTTATAGGAAATAACCTTTAGTTTTAGCATCGTATTAATATAAGTTTAAAAGAAAGACGCTTTAATTTATTGTTCTAAACAATTTTAATAAATATGTAGTTGTTAAGGCTGTTATTTTTTAAGTTTAGTTGTAAACGTTTAATTATAATTAAGTTTTAAGTGTGTACGTACACTTACATATATAACAGATTTTATTATAAACTATTGTAATGTAGTGTTTAAGAGAGTTTGTAAATATGTATGCAGAATTTCTATTTATAATTTATTTTCTAATCTATTATTATATTTTTAACTATCTACTGATGTTAAACTATTTTTTACTGGTTTTATTTAAATTATTATACAAAATAATTGTTTAAATTCCTCCAGTAAATTTGGTTTAACATTTATCTATATTTAAAGTAGCTGTTAAATAACAAAATATTTTTATGCTCAAGTGTTTGTTTAGAATTAAAAAAAAATAAATTTTTTGAAAAAAAAAAAAATAACGGTTTATTATTCTCGATTTTTTTTTCTGTAAAAAAGATTTTGTAAAAATGTGTTTACAAAATTTTGAAAAGTATGAGCAAAGCTCAGGAAATTAATTGCTATTTCTACATAAAGATATAATAATATTGTTTATTCAAAGAATTTTCACGACTTTCCTTTGTGGTAATTTGAAACAACTTATAAACTCCTGATACCACTCTCAGCAACGATTAAATGAAAATGCGTAAGAATACGTGTGAACTCAGCCAGCACAATGTGCTTTGAAATTAACATCCCTTTTTTAAACTTTAATGGTTATACTCAAATCACTAAAAAGGCATTTGGAAATATTCCTACCGCTTAACGTTGGTGAGGTCAACTTTATTTGATTTTTTTTAACCGCTAGCCATTTTTAACTAGATAAAAATATAATCAATTTATATATTTCAGCATTTTATTGGGAAATTGATGGATTATCATTTTCTCATTTTAACTTGATTTCACATCTTATTATTTCTGATAACTATGTCCATATTCACATATCTAGGACAGAAAAAAACACCATATTTTCGTGGTGTACGAAATTTTATATATTTAAGGTTGTAATTACTCAATAATGTTTTTGGGAGTAAAGTTTATTTTAATTTTATAATGTTTCCTGTAAAGTTATGAAAAGTGGTGTAACTTTCTTTTGCATTTTCGGTGACGATATTGGATGCATAAAAGGAAATACTTTAAAAACAAAAAATAGTTTCTGTTTGAGCACCAATCCAAATCAAATACAAAAAAAAAAAAAAACAAACAAATACAAATTTTAGTGGAGACGTAGATCTCTTTTTGTTTGTAGTAAAATGTTACCTCGTAGAAGAAACACCCTTTGAAAGTTTGAAGTATTTTATAATAAAACGTCGTGCTAACTTGAAGGCAATGTAATTAGCTTCTTATTTGATGGAAAAACTAATAATAATTGGCAAGTAAATCTTTATAGCACTTTTTATGATTTACGCGGTATATTTTATGTCAAATACTTCCAGCAAGGTTGTATAAAAAAGTTATCTCTATTATATTTAAACGTTATTAAAAAGCGCATAATTTATTAAAGTAGTAGTTATCAAAGAATAAGGGCTAGAAATCTTACTTAAACAGTATGTTTGTATAGTGCTTTCATTATACATGGAAATAAATGGATATTAGGAGAGATGTAACCTAAATATCAGAAGTGACCTTTTAAATTTAATTTTAGATTCAAAAATCATTAAATACAAATCTTAAGCAGTTGTTAAACCTTTAACTTTATACACAAAAAACAAAAAGGGCGATATTTGGGGCGATCTTGAACGAATCAGTAAAATGGATGATGTTTATTCCTTCTTTATTTTTGATTTTTATTGTTCATTTTTGCATTGCGCAGTGGGAACAAAAGCAAAATAAATGGTAATAAGTCTGGAACTTTGAAACCACTTGGAACATCGATAGAGGAGGAGTTAGGTTTTCACAATAATGTTAAATGGAGTCTGTATTTGCAGCACGGGCGCCTCAAAAGTGGGCCAATTTGACAACCTTGAGAGTAAAAAACATATCGGGGCTAACATTTACAAATATTAACCGCTTTGAAACATTTTTACACTTTTGAATTCCCCTAAGCAAGACAAGGAAAAAACACGTTTATTGTGTTGAAATATCTCGTTGGTTTAAAAAAAAAATCACTTCAACAAATAAATTTCTCATTTTTCGCCTTCACTTTTTTACGATTTTACTCTATAATTTTTAAAATAAAATTTGTATTTTTTTAAAACGTTCAAATTCTCTACAATTTTCTAAATTATGCTAATCAAAAAATTTTTTTATCTCAATTCGATAACAAGAAAAAAATTTTCAAAGTCAAAATTACAAAACAGATCTCAAAAATTTAATTTTTTTCTAAAAAAAATATTTTTAATTTTTTTCTAAAAAAAATATTTTTATATATTGAACTTTTTTAAAAAAAATTTGTTCAAAAAGATTAATATTTTTTGGTACTTCTGTAAATTAAACTATTTAGTTAATTATGTTCTTAAAGGTTCTTCAAAAAATTATTACAGCCTACCGGTAAACTTTGTCACACGAGGCAATATTCTGAAAATACCCATATTTTAAATAGTAACAATTTCGACTTCTAAAAATATATAGTAAAATTATTTATATTTTTCTGATTTTCACATTTATTAATTCTCCATTAAATATTTTATATCACGTTTATATTTTATATACACACTCGTCGTTCAGAGTATGATCAGTGTTAAAAATGAACGATGAACGAACTGAATCTTTTTACAATTTTACACGATGTGAACGAAACAGTGAAATGAACGATTATTCCCAACTCCACTTTCATTCATTCTGAGAGGTGAAAGTATTAAAGGATGAATACTCAAAAAATATACTCAGCAATTAAAACATTTTTCTTTTAAGTTTTAGTCTAAACTTTTATTTATCTTTAAAAATACATTTTAAGCTAAAATTATAAGTAAAATACATAATATAGTAATAAATTATATACAGAGACATTAAAGTAACTTAAACGTTAAATGTTTTTTTTTTTTTTTTGTTAAATGAATGAGTACGTGTGCNNCTTAAACGTTAAATGTTTTTTTTTTTGTTAAATGAATGAGTACGTGTGCATCACTGTAAAGTTTACACGATACTCATAATTATTTATTTTTATTATCAAATATAAATGAATGAATTTAATATTATTGAAAAATATATTAAATGTTATGTTTGAATATGCAGATATTTTTATTATGATAGTTGAATAAACAATAAAAAAAAACATTTTTATTTATAAAAAAAATTGCCATTTTAATAAAAAAAATATATATTTATATGCCTAAATTAAAAGTAAACATATTTTGAAAATAAAATATGTTTTATTTTAGCTTCAGTAACTAAGTATAGCCACTATTATTAATGATTGAGGGGAATACATAAATTTCACAGACACATTTTGTTAATTTTGAGAATAAAAAGAAATATTTACAAAATTTGTTTGTCATACACAAACAATAAAATAAATTGAATTAATAATTAAAAGCCAAATTAACTACAATTAGAAACTAAAACGGTGGGAACTAAAAGCAAAATAAAAGTCGATTTAAAAACATGATTTTACATTAAAGATGAATAGTTGTATAATTTAAAATATTTTGGGCACCAAATAATTACGAGCTATACTGCGGTATCTTACCCATGACGAGTGATAACGTGAGGTATTTCTGGCATTCACACGGAAACATCGGTGTACTAACAATAAAACGATTAATGATAGACATACCAAAGGAGGCCATGCAAAGCGTATGATCAGCGGTAAGCCCAAAGCAAAAATCGCTATTATGTCACCCAAATAGTTAGGTTGACGGATACGCCCCCATATAGGACCCAACAGTAAACGTTTACCTTGGAAGGTATGTATAGTTTCCATGTTACTAAAATGTGGATGATTTGGTTGGACGCGATATTTGTACTTAATGGCATTGCTTAAACGTTTCAAACTCAATCCTAAAGTCAACACCAACAAAGGAATGTAAGCAGCAAACTTACAATTCAAAGGTGTGCGATGTTCGTAAAAGTATTTTGCAACAGCTGACAATAAATATGGTGTAGAAGCGTAACGTAATAGTAACAAACAACCAAACCCTTCACCTTGTAGTTCAAATGAAGAAGCCAAATGGTGTTCAAACACAATAGAATCCAAAACATAAAGCAAAACCATTACGGCACACAGTAAAGCGGTGGCATCATACTTTAAGTGAATTAACAAATATTTTATGGCTTCAAAGCCACCTTCACTTTCTTTGGGCAACCATGGTAGTTGTACGTTTTTATAAATCAAGCAAACAGCATACATAAATGTTGATATTAAAGAGGCTTTGTAGAAAACTTGTTTAAATTCTACCAGACCTAACCATTTGGGATTTAACTGGCGGCCTAAGGCATAGTCTACCAATACATTACCAGACTTGGCATAAATATTGTAAAGAGCAGCGTCCTTTTGTCGCAACATATCAGAACGTATATAGGCCCACAACGCAACTACGTAGGCATTTAATAAACCATAAATACCAAAACGCAAATAATTTTTAACAATGAAATCAGCCACAGGATATTTGAAATATTCTGCTACGGCGAATGCAAGCAAGAAAATAATGGTCATGGGAAATGCATTGAATTTATATTCTACGGTACCAGGCAAACGTACTCCACGTCCAAAAAGAAACGCTGACAATACAAAAATGCCAAAATGAAATAGCAAATAAGCGCTCACAGCTTGTCCATCAAACAAATCTTCAAACCAATAATTTTTATCCAATATTCCTTGGAAATTTGGTATTTTAAAAGCACACTTCTGGGGAGTACAGCACCATTGCAAATAGTATACCAAGCCAGGTATTAAAGTTATTAGCAAAGTTATACCAAACCAGCCACCAAACTCCTTTGGTACTGGTAACTTACGACAAAATGATGGCTGAGCTACACCAGTGATATTAAAACTTTTGAAATGTTCATCCTCCTCATAAAGAATTCCCTCATTTTCTTCAGCTATTACATCATCCCTCTCATTTGCCTCGGAGTCGGAAAACTCTGCTTTCGAATAACGATCATCGCCATCGTATACGGAACGTGAAACTGAACGACTATAACGGCTTTCTCCTTCAGTATGCTGACTGGGAGTGAAGGAGCCTTCGCGAGTCTCTGTACCAACACCCCCTCCGGTTGAAAATGTCTTTGAAACAGAACGTCGTAAATAATCAGTTAATTTGTTAATATCCGATACATTTGTTGATGTACGTATTTCTACGGTTTTTTGCGTGGTCGTACTATAAGTACTCTGTGTCGATGAAGTTGTTGTTATTTTTCCCGGTGCTCTAGTTGATGTATTAGTTGTTAATGTTGTGGGTAAATTAGTGTGTGAGACTTTTATCTAGAAAAAAAAATATAAATATATAAAAAGAAGTAAGAAATTGGTTGAAATTATAATGAAAGTTTTATGTTTTGGACCTTTTGATTAGAGAAGATAGTTGTTGAAAAGCAAGTAGAAGGATATACATATATACTAGACATCTGTAACAAATTATTTGTTTATCAATGTTACTGCGAAAATGTTAAATGAAACAAAAAAAAAAAAAATATATATATGGAAAAAAAATTGTTGAATTGAAACGATAAATCCAAAACAATTATGACATGTTCTCCGTGTCATTTATCTTTATTTTGTAGTTTTTGTAACCTTTCTATTTGTATATTTGTGCAGCAGGTGTATAAAATGTGGTTTAATTATTGTGTTATATATTTATTGCAGTGATTTTTGATATTTTGTTTCTAATCCTTCTAAAAGAAGCCTATTTTATATAATCACTCTATGTATGATGATTAAAATTCACGTTTTGTCGATTATGAACACCAAATATTTTATTTTGAGTACTTTCTCTATGATTTTGTTATGAATTTTAAATTTTACACTGTTATTAATATTTATTTTCATAATTTTTGTCTTATTTTCGTTCAAATTTAATTTATTCATTTATATTTCCCATTGTATTAAGGTTGCCATTTATAAACATTATAAAAAGTAAAGCCCCAAGAACTGATCCTTGCACATATCCTATTCATTATTTATCGTATCTGGTTTCTTATGATTCAAACCAATTTAATTCTTTATCATGTACTCCGTAGTAATATAGTTTTTGTAGCAATATATTTTTTATTGTTTCAAAAGCGCTTTGAAAAATTGCCATAATTTATTTATTTCTGCTAGTACTTTTCCATCTATTTGTGACCTAATTTACTGCTGTTTCATATAAAAAACCTTTCCGGAAACCAGATATAGGTTTGCTTCGATATAATTTTCTAGTTGTATTTTATCTGTGCGTTTATTGGCATAAAATTATTCATATTTGTCCAAGTAACTATTAAAGTAAACTTTTCAACTATTTGAAAAGGTACTATTTGAACGTAAACTTTTCAACTATTTGAAAAGGTTACTTTCAAATAATTACTTGGAAAATTATAAAAACAATTTAATTCAAAGTAAAGTTTTCTTTTTACATATACTTCCCGATAATAAATATTTACTAAGAAATGAAAATGTTATGAAAAAAAGTTATTTCAAATGTAATAATATTTATTTAAAAGGTAGTATTTTCAATTAACCATCAGATTTTTTGATTATCCACAACTATCTTTTAAAATGGAATTATACGTCATTAAAGATTTAGAACAAAAATAATTTCAAATTAACATAAATATGTTAGATTGCAAGTGTATTCTTATTAAATTTCTGAATCAATTTTACTAGATGTAAATTCAATCGTTGGCAAACCGCTTTGTGTTATTTGAAAAAAAATATTTTGCCAGCGCTTGATGTTTTATATGGGTTTCAGTTTCTGCCTGGGCATTTATGGGCTAACAAACACACACTTTTAAAGTACTTTAACTTTTTCTATTAATAAAAATGAAAAGACTCGACAAAAGAGCTTGAGTTCAGCTTTTCCATATAATATTTTATTTTTCAAGTCTTTTAATTTTTGAAATATAAAAAAAGTCGAAGTTTTTTTTATTAACAAAAACATTAATTTCTCTTGAATGGTTTCCATTTGAATTTGTTGGCTACATAAAACTTTGGAGTGTATTAATTTTAAATCAGCATAAAAATATTCCTGGAGTCTTGCGTCTGAGTATTAGGGTTAAAAAATTTAACTAAATAATGTATGCAATTACGTTTATATCAATTTTCTAGTTTTTGTGAAAATGAACTGTGAAATTAGTTTTTTTTCTTATAAGTTTAATACTTTAAATAATAATTCGAAATTTATGATAACTTTAATTTTGTTGCTTAAGTTCTGCATAGTAATGAATATATGTAAGTATATGGTATATAATTTTGAAAATGGTACTATGTGTATACAGTATACAGTTCAGAATCTTTTTCTGAGTCGATTTAACCATGTCCGTTCGTCTGTTTGACTGGCTGGTGCGCAAAGTACAGGTCGCAATTTTAGAGATAATTTGATGAAATTTGGTACATATGATTTTTTTGGCACAAGGACGAAGCCTAACAACGTAACATTCTGTATAAGTATTCCCGAATTTTGGTACACATAGACAATGGTGTGGGGTATCATATGGATATCAACAAGCTTACCATTATTTTAAAATAAATAATATTAAAAAAAATATATTCTGTTGCTCATATTTTCAGTTTTAAATGCACATTTTTCATAGTTTTAGTTCATATCTTCTACTTTATGATACATGTTTTATAAACGCATATTTTAATTTTTTGTTGCATGAAAGTAACAGTTTTTATTATAGAAAAGAATAAATATTTTCCCTGACCAAATTAAAAAATTTAGTTTCGCAATATTTTAAACAGAAGTGCTAATGTTGTGTGTTGTAGTGAGAATTTTTTTTTTTTTTTACTTTTTTGTATTTATTTTCAATTTATACACTAAAATGCTCTTAATATTATTTCATCGCGTGTGCTCATTTTTCTTTCAACACGAAATTCCTACAAAACGATTTACAACAAATATGGCAAAAACAAAAACTAGTTTAACGTTTGTTTTTTCTGGGCAACAAAAAAGTCTCATTACAAACATGTTTTTGTTTTCAAGTGCTTGTATGTAATTTATGTAAAAACTTACCTCTACTTCTTCCTTTGTTGATGATAAAGACGGTGCAACAGCAACTGATGCTGGCTGTACAGTGGGTATTGTTGAACGCGGCCTTGATGATCTACGTACAGGCGAGGTACGTGTTCTAGCCGGAGATGTGCGTGTACGTGCTGGCGATGCCCGTCTAGATGGTGATGATCTAGTACGTCCTGGAGATGCTTTTCTATTGGAAACTGAAGAATCAATACTAGCTGTTGAGGCAGTACTTATAGCAGCACTTCTTCTACCTCCCACCGAGCTGACAGCAGTTGCTACAGGAATCGATGTTTTTGTTGTGGATTTTACTGTCACTGTTTCTACTACATCTTTTTTAGAGCGGCCTCGTGTTGTACGTCGTGGATTATCCATTTTTTTCACTTTTCTTTAATTTACTTTTTCTTTAAACTGCAAAGAAAATAAAACATTCGTTTTTAGTTAATCTGAATCTTTTTATCGCGATTATTTATTTATAGCATAATGTATTCGCATTGCTTGGGTCTATTTTTGTTAAAGGTTCATTTGGGTTTACGAATTTTTTTGTTTGTATTTTCCCGCCTAAAGCGTCTCGACTGTACTTCAACAACTTTATTATTTTTGGAATTATTTCATAATTGTTTACAATGTTAAATCTTACCTTTAAAAAATCTTGCTTTATGCTTTATTTTTCCAAATTTTTCACATAAAACTTTTATATATTTTCTACTTCTATACTTTTTAAATAATTTTCTACAATTTTTTGTCAAGGAACAACTTTTTTCCGACAAGCCAAGCCGACATTATAAAAAAAATATCAGTTGTATAACAAAGGTATTTAAACTGACCGCCGTGAAGTTAACGACGTGGACTTAAAAAAGTACATAACAAAATAAAGTGCTGCCAAATTTAAAAAAAATTGTTATTTTTGCTTACAAAATACTTTATCCATAGGAAAATGCATAGTATAATTACAAAGTACTCGCACATTTACAAAAACAATTCCTTGTATTTTGTTAGTGTAAAACTACCGCTCACAATGTCAAAATGCTATGAACAGAAAATGAGAGAATAAAGGAGAGAAAGATTAAAATACTCACGAAAAAAATTAACATGGGAATACAAAAACAATATGACAGTAACGCGTGGTGTATCAATGAAAAAATTGTAAAACAGCTGTTCTTACGAGTATACTTTCTAATTATACTATGGTTTATAATTATGCTATGACAAAAATGGTGCAAAATTGAAAACAGCAAAAAGTATCAGCTGTTTTTATACTGTTACCTGTATTTATTAAGGCTCACTACTTTCGCTTCAACTGCGACTGACAGCTCCTGTAAAATACATGCATTTATATGGAACCCAACCAAATCAATACGTCAAACTTCTGCTTGAAGTACTTCAAAGATGAAAATTGTTTAACTTTGAAGTACAGAAGTACGTAAGTACTTGTACCTCCTGTTATATTCTTATTTTAATATTTTTTCATTGACTCGGATATTTTAATTTGCAATTCATTTTTTTTTCTCACTGAGCACATAATTTAATTTTAACGTAGCCTTATTATAAAAAATGTTAACAACAACTGGGTTAATATCATTGAGTAGCTGTCAGTCGCAGTTGAAGCAAAAGTATTCTATGTAGTTGAGCCTTTATGCCGTGACCACCACTAACTTATTGTGAATACCAGTTTTAATGTTGACATTTTGTTTTATTAACTATTGTGATTGATACAACACTTGTTAGTAGAAGTTAAATAAAAGTACATTTTTTAAGTATTTAATTTGTAAAATAGTTGATTAAACAAATTATACTAATTTTTATTATTACTTAAAATATCTAGATTACATAAAAAATAAATTATACAAGGTATTAACTGTAAAATTAAGTACAATAGTTAAATTCAATGTCTTATTTCTATACATACATATGTATGTATGTGTGTAGTTACCTACCTTATACATGCATACATACATATGTATGTATGTTACCAGTGCTGACTGATGTAGAAAATGTTTATTATAGTTTTATTTTGACAAAAAAAAATATTTGATACAAATTATCAAAGAGTTTTTATGTCGTGTTATAAAAACATGGCATTTAAGTATTATGGTTTTATTAAAATTTTTTTCAAGTTTGATTAACTGCTGAATTAAGTAAACATTTTAATTTTCATGACAATTTTGAAAAAGATCTGGTAGCTTTATCTTTTTTTCTAATAATCTTTTATTACGCGTCGTGGTGTGTGTTTGCTCGTCTTTCTGCAGTGGTTTTTTTATAGAACAGAAAATTGCAAATATAATACCAAATTTCAAATAAATTTAAAAATTACATATATTTATTATCAATTATTGATTAATATTTATATATTTTCTGTAAAAGGTTGTGAGAGCTCATAAGAAATAAACGAAAAGTTGAATAAAGAACACACGAATATGTGTAAATAGAGCAAAATTAAATAAATCTTCCATTGTAAATAAAAAAGCAAAAAAACAACAAAGAAAAATTTTCATCATTAAAAGCAAAATTGTGTCAACGTGTTAAATATTCTTTCAGTGTTTATTTAAATAAAATGTAAAAAAAGTTAATAAAGTTAAGACGGAGAGTAATACCACCACCAAAAAAGGTAATAGCTGTGAATATGGGAGACAATCAATGTTCAGAAGTAAAAATAATATACACAAAAAATGAACAAGTTTGCATTTATACTTAATATGAATTTTAATAATCAATGCTAACAATAATACATACATATTACATGTAAATTAAATGTAAATAATGGGGTATTATTATTGTTTTGTTTCTAGTTAAACGCATGTACATACATATATCTATATATGTATATATTCTTAAATGTTTTTGTTATTTTAGTTTTTATCAAATAAAATGCGATAGTTGCGGGCGTTTTCCAAATTGTCTATTGATAAATGTGCAAAAAAAGTATTTATTTTTTTACTAAATAGTCTCAAAATGCATGTACAAAGTTATATATCAATAGTGTTAATAATAGATTTGTTATATATATATATATATATATATATATATATATATATATATATACAGTGTCTCACTAAAGTATTTGAATTTTTTAAATCATTAACAAAAATGGTTTATTTAAATGGTTTAAAAGAATTATTCTTAGATATAT
>MINK01172733.1:0-20185 GCA_001735545.1 Phormia regina
TACTTTAGAAAAATTGTTACCAGAATTAAAATTTGTCTAATATAGACTGTATTTGTCAGTGTTATTTCTGTGTCAGCGATCGAGCTTTGAAAATTTTGTCTTGACGTTGCTTTGTAATGCGCCGTGAACAAAATTTTGTGCGCACATGCATTTGGATAGTGTGGACCCAACATGTTCATGTTTTGTTCTTGTTCGCACACCATTGTTCGCACAATTGTTCGAGCAACCATGTTTGCTATCAAACGTCATTTTGCATGCGGAAGCAGTGACGCTGTATGCAAAAAAAATCAAAGTGACACCGTCGGCAAACAAAAAATTGTGATTAGTTCGACAAATGTTCTGCCCACACAAAACAAAATGGAAAAAATTGTGTATATTTCTCTGCCGACGTTTTGTTCAATGTGCGATTAAGAAAAAGGCTAGTATAGACGGTACGTAAGGCTGCATTTTGACGATGATGGTTTTGAACTTTCAATCACCATGATGTTTTTTATTATTATTTTTTTTTTTTTGATATTTCGTAAGTGCAGCATTCGTACAACATCCAAAACGTACGAGATTTTATAAACATAGCGTCTCCACAAGAGATTTTCATATCATAATATGTAACAGAAAGTGTCAAATTCGCTCTCTAAGAGAATTATCCCACACGTAAACTAAAATATTAGTATTATAAGAAATATTATGAGACTGTTGTGATAAGATTTCTCTACACAACTATCTTATAAGATTTATTGTCAAAAATACACGTACATATACAGAAGTTTGTTTTTGTGTGTGTGGTCAAGTGTATTTTGAAAAATACTTAAAAACGATAATTTATTTTAATGGTTGTTCTTCTTTAAAAAATAATTTCATTAAAATGGGGTTAAAAAATTTAGAATTTCTTCAATTAAAAGTACATGTTTACTCTGTGACTGAATGAAAATAATTAAATCTTATAAAATTTATTAAGATGTAATATAATATAAGAAAATGGTTATTCTCAAATTTGTCACTCTGTGTTAGTGTTATCTCACATATTATGTCTATGTGTAGACGATATGTAAAAGAAATCATAATTATAGTGAAAATCCCGACTTATAGAGGCCATATTGATTATTGTTGGTACTTTTAAAATTGTTGATTATGACCTACGTTTTCCCCTACAATTAAATTTATCACTTGTGGACCAAATTTATTTATATCATTGCAGCGTTAAGATATCATTGTTAGAGCTCAAGCGAAGATAATTTTATTTTGATATTAAACGTTATTTTTTGTTGTTGTATTTTTTGACGTTTATTTTCTTTTTTAGAAAACGTGCAATTCTTCTTGAAAAACAAAATAAAATAATTATTTTAAGCAAAAACAACACAAAATGAAATGAAACTTAAAAAAAAAAAACAAATGATCATTAAATTTTGACAACATTCCTCGATGAAATTTGTGTTTTATTTAAAAATTAACAGCCGTATTCACAAAAAAATAATGTATGTTTGATAAAGGTTTACTAACTTTTTGTATGTAAATTTCAATAAGAAAAAAATAGTAAACCTTTATCAAACATACATTATTTTTTTGTGAATACGGCTGTAAGATAATTTGCAATATTTAAACCATAAAAAATTATTGAAATTAGTGTCAGCACTTGATTATTGTATTAAAAAACGCTTTTTTATTAAATAACCGATTATGCAAAATTACCAATTATAATTTATTATAATTATAATATATTTTTATTATAATTAAAAAAACTTACGTTTTTTTCTTTGTGAAATTAGCTTTTATTAAACGCTGGAATTGATATTAATTAAATTTGTACTTAAAAGTATAAATTTCTTTAGGAGTTTAAAATCAAATTAAACAAAGATCAATATATCTTTTTCAATATTAAGTAATAACTAAACTTAGTATTAATTTTATTTGTTTAAAAAAGAAATATTAATAAACTATAAACTAATTAGGTAAAATATGTGAAAAATGTGAAGAAATTCTTGTACAGCAATGGGAAAAAATGGGAGGGGAAATTAAAAAAAAAAAAAAAATAATAATAATAATTAATAATCCGCCGAATAACCACTATTAAGAGGAGGATTTTGATATTGGGGATCTTGATACTGTGGATGTTGGTATTGAGGACTAAAATTATTATTAATATTTTGATATTGTAAACCTGCTGCTGTGGGTGCAAAAATTCCATAGTCCTGGGGATTGTTATAAAAACCTTGAATTGGTCCTTGATAGGGTAATTGAGCGGGATTTAAAATGAAATTATTGGGTTGAGGGGGAATAGGAGGTGCAAGAGGATGTTGTATCAAATTAACATTAACATTTAAATTAGGATCATCATTATTGTTATTGTTATTATTAGCATTATCACTAGAATCGTTATAGTCCTGTCCATTATTATTATCATCATTGTTGTTGTTGTTATTATTGGCATCATTATTGTTATTAACATCTTGATCATCATAATTATCATCTGTATAGTCATTGGTATTTGCTGAGGTTTCATCATTGTTATTGTTATTATTGGAATTGTTTGGATTACCATCGTCCGTTTGGGTAGGGTCTTCATCATAATCAGCATTATTATCTGCTGCTGCAGGGGGTGCAGGAGCAGGTGCTGGTGTTGCTGTTTGTTGGGGTTGAGGTTGTGGTTGTGGTCTTCTTACTGCTGCCTTATTGATAAAGATATCTGCAAAGTGATCGTGAAAATCCTATATAACGGCAATTATTATCAAGAAGATTAACTATACCATCTGGTTGACGATTTTGATAAACAAAACGATTGCTTAGCTGAGGTATACGTCCTTGAACTCGTGCCCTATTGGCTGATGGCGGTCTTTGTGGCCTGACTGGTGGCGGAGGAGGTGGACTGGGAGCAGCTGCTGGCGGTGCAGCTGTTGCTGCAGTTGGATTATTAATTGCGGGCTCATCATCATAATTATAATCGTAATAATAATCATCATTATAATAATCAAAATGTGGAAATTTTTGTTTACCCAAAAGACCATAGGGACGTCTGGGAATGGGTCTACGTCTGGTAGGAGCTGCTGGTGTAGTAGTTGTTGTGGTTGAGGTTGTTGTAGAGGTAGTAGATGTAGTTCTACGGCGTCCTGGCCTGGGACCATAATCATTATAATCGAAATTTACATAGCCCCCATTATTGAATTTATTAAAGGGACCACTCAAATCAAAGGGGAACTTAAAGGGTCCCTTATTAAAAAAGAAAGGAAGGGGTGTAGTACTGGTGGTGGTAGTTGTAGTGGTAGTAGTAGTGGTAGGACGTCTTCTAGGGGCAGCTTTAGATGTCTTCACATTGGCCAAATTACGTGATATATTCGCCTTGGTATTACTGGCCGTAGCACTTTTTAATAATAAATTACGTACAAATAGACCAAAGTCAACAGCTCGTTTATCGCGATCATCCTCTACTAATTGAGCTTTAGCTAAGCCACAAACCGTTATTAGCAGCCCCGCTAATATATACAAAAATTCCACTCTCATTATTTTAAGAAACACAAAAAAAAACCGTTTACTTTTTCTTTTTCCTACAAGAAACCGTTACAATCCTTCGCACAACCGTTATGTTTGGTGACTAAATAAGAACTGTTTTTTAATGTTTAATCCAATCGTTAAACTAAACTTCCAACTAACTAAAATACATTTGAAAATACAATTTGAAAATAAAAATTTTCAATTAAATTTTGTCATAGACAAAACAACAACAACAAGTTTATCTAGTTCTTTGGTTGTTGCCGCTGCTGGCAGCTTAATGATCATTTATCAATGGTTTTCCTTCTACTTGGCTTTCATTTTCATTGCAATAAATAAAAAAAATTTTTATATCATTGACCAAACGACCGATCGACATACTGACCGTTCAACTGTTCAGGTTAACGATTACATATTAATATTATTTAGTTTGTGTTTATTTTTAATACATATTTATTATGCCATATGACAACTGGTTTCTTTTGTTTTTTTGTTAATCTTAAAGTCCTTGTTGTTGGCTGTTAAGAAAAAGTGTGAGGGAGAGAGTCTAAAGGGGAAGAGTAAAATGTTAGAAAACAAGATCAAATTTTATTAGTAATAATGATTATTTAATATTNNTCTCCTATAAACTCAGAATTGCGGCAAGAAAAATTGCTGTGTGTGAACCCGGGCTTACAAAAATTATTAACTCATAAATAGTTCAAAATAATATTCATGATTTACAAAATTTAATACAAATTTTAGATTTTCTATGAAATTTTAACTGGGAACAGTTAAAATAAACTCTCGGGAGTATTGATTCTATTATTTTTTTCAGTTTCTCGCCTTATTTTTAAAATTAACAAAAAACTGTTGCCATCTGATTTTATTTGTAAAAAAAATACTTTTCCAGAAAGTATTTTTTCTGGAAAAGTTTATATATAAACTGTTCCCACATGAAATTTTTTTTAATCAAATATGTTTCCCATAATTTTAATGGTTATATTCTTAGAATTATTTCCAGGTTTAGTTTAAAAAATAACATCTGCGAGACGGGGAATTAATAACTGTTCCCACTTGAAATTTGTCTTGTAATATAACAACAGAGAATAGTTAAAATAAACATTTTCTCATGTTACTTTATTATCTATCTGGAGAATTGGTTGTGACAACTTTTAAATTATTTCTAGTTTTATCTTAAAAAATATCAAGATAATTTTCCTAAAGTTTCGATTATGATAAGTTTTTTTGAAAAGCTAAAAAGCTAATAAGATTAAATTGTTCTCACTTGATTTTTTTGTAATGTTCCCTGGAAATTTGATTATGATATTTTCCAAACTATTTCAAATCTTATTTTAAAAAATATCAACTGGGAATAGTTGTAATGAAAACTTTTACCACTTAAAATTTTCCAAATAGTTTTGTTCTTGATGTATATTAAAAATATTTCGTGTCATATTTCAATAACTAACGACTAGGAAAGTTGAAATAAAAATTGTTCCCATATAAAATTTTTCTTAAAAACATTATTTTTTCAGCAGTTTTGATTCCAATAATTTTTTAAAGGTCTCTCTATCCTAAATAATAAATAAAAAGTTGAAATAAAAACTGTTCCTATTTAAAATTTTTTCTTTAAATACATTATTTTCGCTGGAATTTTGATTTAAATATTTCTTGTTTTATTTAAAGTATAAATACAAATTTTACAAAATTTTATTAAAAAAGCGTTAAAATTAAAAATCTTTATTCGTTTTTCTTTTTTTAATTGAGAGATTTTTTGTGTTATAAGCGATTTCTTTCCTGTTGTATTAAATAATTGTAACATAATCTCAATTACATAAATTTAAAATGAAATACCTCTATTTAGGACAAATTTTTTTAAATGAAATATAAGCATAACTTAATTATGACTTAATACTATACATTTTTTTCTTTTTCGTTTGGATTAAAAATTAAATTAACTTTGCAACAGGATTTCTTATTTAATAACAACATTTTGTGAATGCAAATGAACTCTATTGGTAGCCACAAGATTTGTTCATTGCCACAATTCACCACAATTTACAAATAACAAACACACTGAGTTACGATCACTAGTTAGCCAGTCAAGGCACTTTTTTTTAAATTTTTTAAGTGGCAGGCATAAAATTAGAAAAAGAAAAAAATAAATACGAATAAAAAATATGTAACAAGTATTATATAATGATCATTTAAAATTGAAATTAAAAGCATTTCTTAATGGATGTTTGATATTGTGTCTGTTTATTTTTCGACCAATAAGTTTTCCTTGATTACGTAGTTTACCAAAAAATAAAGAAATAAATAAGAAAAGTAATACAAGTCTTTGATTTTTATTTGTTTTGGTTAGTTTTTGGTCAAAACCTTAAAAATAATGTTATTGACATTGTCTATTGATTGTCCAAAAATGTCTAATTCTATATAGTTTTTTTTTAAAATGAATTAAATTGGCAAAAGTAGATTTTTTGTAAAATTTAAAAAAAAAATTGTAGAAGTAAATGTAATTTTTGGGTTTTACTTTTAAAATCTCTCTCATATAGTGTTTACTCTGTATTAAATTACAATATTTGTTTATATGAAAAAATTAATTTTAATATTAAGATTAACCGTTTTTATGTGAAATTTTTATTAAAATATCCTATATATGATTAAGCCTGTTTAAAAAAGTACTGTTTTATCAACAGACACTGTGTTATCTTTAAGAAAGCCAAAAAGATGTTATAACAATCTTTTTATAATTTGATGCTTTCAAATGTTAACAAATAAAGAAATACTTAATATAAATAATTAATTTAAATTATATAAATTTCAATTAAATAAATTTTACAATTTAATTTAAGTTTTTTCTATTTTTTAATTTACTAATTACTGCATTTTATTTATCTCAAAACTCCCTGTTAATTTTGTTGTCACATAATAAGAGATCTGAGAACAGTCGCCGATTTTTATAAATCTTTCAGTAAATTCAATATAAAATTCATTAAGTTCATGAAATTTAAAACTTTATTAATTTTTTAGACAATTTTCATAATTTTTTTTATTATGTATTAATTATACTTTTTTCCAAATTACTTTTTGTATAAATTAATAATTTAAATATAGATGAGATATACTGATTTGATTTTTATATATCGACTATTTTAACTATATGTCTATCATTTATATTTTTGAAATTGTAACAAATTAAATTAGTGCACCTTTGTCAAGTTTTTAAATTTTGTTGTACATTTTTAATCCATGGGGTCTAGAAATTATGACTTGAAAAAACTTCCTATATTTTAGTTAAACAGAGATATCAAATCCGATTGGGCAGCAATTTGACATGGAATCACTTCGAAACACCTTAGAATACAATACAAAAATGTATATTTCAAATCTTTTATAAAATAAATTTATGTTATAAACCTTTTAGAAAGTAAATGATGTTCAAACAAACGGTCTCCATCTCCTCTTACATATAAGGGGACGTTGGCCCAGATTTGGAAACCAATGATCTCTATAAAACGATGCGGAAACAAGGTAATTAATAGCCGTCTAACACATATTCAGATTTTGAGCCGCCGTCAACAATTTTTAGAAAAGCCGCCGATGCCGTTAAAATCGTTCGACGCAGCTCTGTGTGAATGCACTTGTCAAACACCATGTGTAAACCATGACACAATAATACCAGGTAACAGTATCGCTGCAACAAATACAACAGGCAACAATAGTTAATGTATAATTAGAAAGTATACTTACCTCGCGGTACTGTCAAATTGTTTTTGTATTCCTATGTAAATTTTTTCGGAGTATTTTACTCTTCCTCTTCTTTATTCTCTCATTTTCTCTTCATAGTATTTTGACATTTGTGCAGTAGTTTTACACCAACAAAATCGAAAATAAATATTCTAGAGAAAAGAAAATGTAGACAAATTTTAAATGTATGTATTGTTCAACCAATTTTTCTACACATTTGCTCCATGATTCATAACATAAACTTCATTTAAAATTACGAATTATATTTTAATAGATTAAATCTCACGAACACAATAATAATAACTTAACCATAGTATAATTAGAAAGTATACTCGTAAGAACAGCAGATTTACAATTTTTTCATCGACGCACCTCGCGTTACTGTCAAATTGTTTTTGTATTCCAATGTAAATTTTTTTCGTGAGCATTTTACTATTCCTCACATTTATTCTCTCATTTTCTGTTCATATCATTTTGACATTGTTTTACTGGAGATATGCGAGTACTTCATAATTATGCTATGAACTTAATTTCATAAATACTTCTTGCCACAGCAATTTCAACAGAAATATTACAAAATTGAATGCATCAAAATATATCAGCTGTTTTAATACTGTTACCTGGTATTATTGTGTCATGATGTAAACACAGCAGTAAAAGAAGCAGCAAAAGAAAAAGTAGAAATTTTTCCACAGTGCGAAAAAATTAAACGACCTTAATAGCCAAGAAAAATAAGAAAATAAAGAGTTTAAATATAATTAAGCTTAAACTTAATTAAATGAAATTAAATTTAAACCCTAAATAACAATAATAAATGAAAAAATGCAGTGAAATAAATATATAACAATATTACGAGATGATTAATGTGGGCATAGAGAGTACATGAAAAAAGTGAAATTCAATAGAATGACGACGAAAAAACACGACAATTATTGAAAAATCAAAGAAAATAATAAAAGTTAATAAAAAATATTCAAGGAATAAAATGATTAATAAACAAAGAAGTAAATTTGTAATTATGTTTATATAAAAATAAATATAGAATAAAGAGAAATGAAATTACTAAAAAAACTATAACAATAAAGTGTATTGCGAAAAAATCTACACATACACAATCAAACTCTAATATAGAAAAGACTCCCGGGAGTCTTGGGAAAAGTCTTTTTAGACAATAAAAATTAATATTTATTTTAAACCAAAAATATAAAAAAAAACAAAGGTTTTTGGAAACTAACTATAAACACACTAAGAGAAACAATTGTTTATTTGGCTGTTTACCCTTTTATTGGCAATGCCTGGGCGTAAGCCATGGGTTCTCAGACCTTGGAAATATTACGTCAAGGCGTCTGGGCCTCTTTAACTGGTGGCTGGTTTTATGATCCTCATCAAAGTGTCTTTTGTAATGTAGTGCACTTGTATCTATGGTTGTTTTTACTCTGCACACCCTTTGTGGCCTATTTGTATTTTCCCGAAACATGGCTAACATGGTGTATATACTGTATCCTAACCAGCTGTACAGTGCTGATACTGAAAGTGGCCAATATGGCTTTGCATCGTTTATACGATCGAGCTCAGTCAATGTCAGAGGCCAATATAAAACAACATTTTTTCAAGGTTACCAAGGAAACGGCTACAGAAAGGTAGGTGACCTACATACACAATATTATCATTAGCATCTTCATTTGATTAAGGAATATTTTGTTTTGTATTTTACTTTCTCTGCTATTTTTTCGTTTGTTTTGGCTTTATCAATGTAATAACGTGCGTCATTTTTGTTTTCTTTTAAGCAGAAGTCGTAACAATGAACCTGGCATTGAAATGAAGGTAATGCATGTGGGTGAAGAGGCGGATATGGCAGCATCAGTGGATAAGGCCATCAATGAAATAAGTGCAGAAAATAGCATGGTTTCTATAGACAATGTCAATAGTATAATTGGTAATAAAAACGAATATAAACAAAATAAATAAATTAAAAATAATTTTTTATATATTATTCTTTAGATTTAAAAGTTGATGTCCATCGTAAAAATAGTTCAGAATCTATAGAGTTAATGTTTTATGCCCCCTCCATGATGTCGGGCAATAGCCAACAGGATCAACAATCTTTAGCTGGTACTGCTAGTAACTCAAAATCTATACGTTCCTCGCACACCTTAAGCCACAGTAATAATAATAATAACCACAACAACAATAATAACTCTATAAGTATATCCGACCCACAAGCCAAATATATATCAGTATATCCCAAAGATAATAGTCCCATAGCCAATTCTACAGCATTACATCCCTCATCATCCTCAGCAACCACACAAACAAATGCCTTAATTGGCCCTAAACCTCCACATTTGGTTAGAAAATCTTCGGAAATTGTTAGAGGTCATCAGCGAAGACGTTTAGAAAGGCAGTCAAGTTTAGATGCTGCAGCAGAATCGGCTATAGTGGCTAAATTGTTAAGACAATCTTCTGATTCGACAAGTAATTCAAAAGCGCAATTAACATCAGCAACATTTAGCTCGAATGGTAATAATGCGGAAAAATGTGATAGTTTCTTACACGCACAAATAACGAAGGCTGGTTCTTCTGCTGCAGCAGCTGCTGCTTCATCATCCTCGACGGCAACTGGTAATTCAATGCAACAACAGGCACAACGATCAAATACAACGATCTCCTCGATAACGAATCCATCAACTTCAACATCCGCCAATTTAAAAACAACACGACTGCAAAGACATCGTTCTTCCGAAACCCATGATGAACGTTTAAAACAACAGCAAAGAGGAGGTAGTATAGGTTCCGCTGGTCCTACTCCTTCTAGTGGTGGCATATTTCTTTCCATACATCATGAGCATGGTCATCATCACCATCATCATCGTCATCATCATACCCATAGGAGAGGAGGTAGTGGTGGTGCTCCACCTATAGCTAGTAGTGGGTCGGTGGTGGTTTTAGGTTCGGGTGTTAATACCAGCGATAGTTTTGATGTTGATGATATGGAATTGGGTTTGGGTGGTAGTGCAAATGTGGTGGCTCATGGTAGCCATCCAAGTGGCGAGGGTAGAATGAGAGCTTTACAATCTTGGATATTGGGTGAGTAAAGAGAATTTTTTATTTTATTTTATGCTGCCATAATATACTTAAACGAATTATACGAGAATTATAATGCGTTTATAATTCATTATAATACTATATAATTTGTTATACTATATTAATTCATTATAAACAATGTTTAATTTATTGTATCATAATAATTATAATTCAGTTGTATTTAATTATATTACATTAGATCTTAATTATTTATTATTTTACGTTATAACCCGTTTATAATATAAATTCATATGTTCTAACTCAATTATAAATAAATTGTATTAACAATAAAAAAATTAATTTTGTTTTCAGGCTCTTCTTCCGACGTTTTCATAGAAGACGATAGCTTTACTAAATCCGATTTGGGTATTGAACAACTAGACGATCGTAGTGCCTCATCTTCAACACGCGTTCATCCTCATGCCAATCAGTATCGTTTAAATCACTCACATCAGTCGGCTCGTAGTGGTGGTGCCAACATAACAAAAGATCCCATTTATACCATCTCAGCTTTGCAGCTACACAAAAGACCGCGACGCGAAGGAGCCATTAAGCGGCGTAGACACTCGAATGCCACAGCGTTATTTAAAACGCCCACAGATAGTTCCTCTAATGTTGGTAGCCAGCCAACGACCACAACTACCGTGAGACGCATAAAAAGTGCTGCCCTTGAAGTGGCCTGTCCACGACCTTCAGTATCGAATTTATGTCCTCATCCCAACAGTGTGGAGGCCATAAATGGCCAACAACAAATAAAAAATCCACAAAATGCTTTATTGCCACCGCCTAGCAAATGTTTGGTACGTAATCCTCATTTGAATTTGTGTCCTAAATTTGGTGGCAGCTTTGGTGGTAGCTCTACCAATAGTAGTCTGGATTTTGGTTCCACTAATGCTCTAATAGATCCAGTATTTGAACAAAAAGTTAAACAAAAAAACAAGGATTCCAAGAAAAGTGATGGTGGGGAAAAGCAGCAGGAAGATAATAAAGAAAATAAGAGTAAAGGTGATGACTTGTTGGATGATGAATCTTTGGGAGCTGTTGGAGGAGTGTGTCCTCATCACTTTCTCCATTTGCATAAACAAAGACCTCATCATCATCTTAGTGCCGAATCAGATGTGGGACAAATATTGAATGACAATAAAAATGAAGAGGAAGATGATGCTGATGAAGAGGAGAGTGAACAGCAAATAGAAACAGATAACAATGAGGATGAAGGGGAAGATGGTGAAGATGATGATGATGAGGACGAAGATGAAGAAGATGATAATGATGATGATGACGAATTTAAAGATTTCGATTATAATGTCGAGCATATTTTAGAGGTTTTAGAACATACCCATAACCAGTTGGATGATGATTTAAGAAATCAACAACAACAGCAACAACAAAAACAAACAGAAGTTGCCTCCAATTACAAAAGAGAACAAGATGTTCCTGATGTAGCAAACAAACTGCCCGAAGATGATGAAGAAGAAGAAGAAGACGAGGAAGACGATTTAGATAATGAAGGTGCCAGAGCTTTAAGAGAACGTTTACATTCCACAGATTCTGAAACTGATAATAACGGTTCTCGTTCACCTTTATTAAGCAGCAGTAATAACAAAAAATGGGTTTGTACACCCAAAGATAAAATGAATGATAAGACTTTAAAAGAAGAAGTCAAAGCGGTACAAAAACAAAAGCATTCCCTTAATAAAAATTCCCTAAATATGGCCAAATTAGAACAGCCCGATGGTGATCCCCAGGCTATAGTACCAGCAGCTAATAATGCTGGCGAACAAAATCAAAATAATTTAAGAAGAAATGAAAATGATTCCGGTTGTCCTTCCAGTGATTGTGAACAAATCAGTGCCAGTTCAAAAGATGTTTTACTCTCCTCTGTGGAATTGCCTAAAACGAGTAAAGAAAATGAAACCAATGATAAATCTAAAGATTTGGCAGAATCCTCCAGTACTAACACAGCTACACAAGCGGTGGGTAAACGTTTGGGAGCCATACCCAAACAAGTGCAATATAGAGAAATTGATGAGCGTCAAGGAGCTGGTGGAGATTCTTTACAACTGACAGGATGTAACCATAATTACAAACGCCATGCAGGCAACTGGAGTTCAGTTGCACCTTCTAGCCAAACTACACAAACTAATAATCTAAAAGGAATCTCTAGAACTTCCTCATCTTCCAATAGTTCACACAGTGTTAGTGCGGAATCTTTTACAGCGGACATACACAAAATGTTGTGGCTTATGCATGGTGGAGCAGTAGATGATCGTGGCAGACCGGTGAATGCAGAAAATTTAGCATCTATACCTCCTCCCAATCAAGGTAACATGTCAAATGCTCATTTGCAATTCTATCAAGATGCTTTAAAAGCTTTAAACTCAGCCTCTTCAGCAGAAAGACTAGCCTTGACTGAACGTTTGTATCACAGAGAACAATTACTAAGACGAAGTTCACGCCAAAGAGATGCCGAATCAAATCACAGCAATGCAATAGAACAATGGCACATTGATTGTAATGATCCGGGACCTCATCTGCTAGCTACAAATGGTCAACGTTCCACCCCTTTAACACAAGTTATGATTGATTCACCTTCCTCTACAAATGTTTTAAATAATCGTAATGTTAGCACTGCTACCACAGTTTCTTTAAAAGGATTTATACAGGAAATAATCAATGATGAATTGAGAAATTTGGGCTCAGCTCAACGGGTGGGCTCTACTCCCTTAACGGCTGCCAATAATAATGCCACCATGGCTGCTATACTCAATGTGGATGGTCATCATATAGAAAACTATTGTGATTATTGGCGTCCCGCTTGTATGTTGAGTTCGGAAAAACCCTCTATAGCTCCCAAATCCTTTTACAAATATCGCTTTAAATTGGGCAACTATAAACAAGAATTTAAAATCTCCATGGATCGTCTAGAGCTTTTGGCTTTATTTGATCGCGACATACACTGGTTACACATATTGCTATCGGTTTTCCTGAGTGCTGCTGTTGCCTATTTGGGCTCTTCAATATTACAGCACAATTACTATAAAGATGTTTTTGCATTTTTGTTTTGTGCCGTCATAGCGGGTTCACAATACTCTTTGCTAAAAAGTGTACAACCAGATGCTGCCTCTCCCATACATGGCTTTAATAAAACAGTAGCCTATTCTAGAGCCATTTATTTTTGTATGTGCTCCGGTTTATTGTTAATATTTCAAAGACTTAAAGAGGAATATGATGCGCAAGCAATGAAGGGAGAACCTCAGCCGGAATATACATTTTTTGGTATAGAGTTTCAACCCGCCCAAGTGAATAGCTTGGTTTTACAAGCTCTCTACATATTTTTATTAAGTTTTCCTTTGATATTTTCTTTGGGTTTATTTCCACAAATCAATACGTTTACCATGTATTTGATGGAGCAAATAGATATGCATGTTTTTGGTGGTAATGCAGCGGGGAGTTTAATAGGTGGGTATATTTATTTTCTTCAATAAAAGTTAAATAAAACAATATTTTCAATTTCAGGTTCTGTTCTATGTGTTATACGTTCATTTTTGGGTGTGATGCTGCTTTATGGTCCTCTTTATGCGGCCTTTAATGAGGGCAAGGGTACTCAACATATAATATTTTCTATATTTTGTGCTTTACTCATACCCCTGGGCTATCATTTATCTCGTTCGGCCAGTGATTTTAGCCACATCTGGGCTATTGTTAAAAATTGCATTATGTCGACGTATCATGAAGATGATGATGAGTTAAGCAGCACTAGTACACAAAAATTAACCTCTAGTACTCCCAAAAGGAATTCGAAAAATAAAAAGTCCGAGGAGGAAGCCACCACACAACAAAGTGAAAATATTGAAATGTCTTCTTTGGAAAAGATAGAAAATAATGAATTACCGGAAGGCGAAGAAGAAGAAGAAGAGGTGGAAGAGTCTCCGGAAGACAATAATCAAAAGCGTAGTAAATCAAAAGCTTCATCTCTGGGCAGCAGTAGTCAGACTCTGGGTAAAACTTTATCTACTAGTAAAAAAGCCATAACAGCTTCCTCCAGCTCATGCAATTCCAATCTTGAAACGGAACCTCCACCACCACTAAAAGATCATCCTGACACTGAAGAAAATCTCAAAAAAGATATTTCCACTAATACTCCTAAAGATACAGAAGCCGATAAATTTTCCTCATCCTCTACCACTAATCCAGCAGAAATGTCTACTTTAACCGGAGCACTCAATGAAAATGATCAAGAAGTTTTAACCATGAATTGTCCAGATGTTAGTACTGCTGAAACAGAAAGTAATTGTGATCCCTTACCCAAGAAATTGCAATATACAGTAAATACCCGTTTGAAAAATGATTTTGTGGTTACCATATTCCTAGCCGTGGTAGTTCTAGGTTTACATTGTAGTACCGTGTTCACGGTATTACAACCAGATTTGAATATTGTTCTATATGGTTTTACGGGAGCTTTGGGTTTTCTCTTGCACTACATCATACCGCAAATGCGTAAACATATGCCTTGGTTGTGTTTTGCTAAACCTTTGCTGCGGCAAAAGGAATATGGCCGCTATGAAGTTTCTCATGCTCCCAAAATAATGTGGTTTGAAAAGTTTTATATTTATTTATGTTTGCTGGAGAAAAATGTACTTTTTCCTTTGCTATGCATATCGGCTTTGACTGCAGATGCTCCAGTTATAGCTGCCAAATATGGTATAGCTTGGGGTACTTTAATAGTGTCTGTGTGTGCTTTGAAATGTGAGTTTTATTTTAATTTTTGCGTAGAAAATAAATAAATTTTTATTGTGTTTTGTTTTTTGTAATTAAAGTTATACGTAATGCCTATTCGGATCCTACCAACCAGTACCTGATTGTCATGTTTACTGTATTATTCTTTCGAATTGATTTTGCCATGGCTTCGGAAACATTTCTTATTGATTACTTTTTTGTTTCGTTGGCTTTTAGAAAATGCTGTGATTTCTTTTTGAAGGTAAGTATGGGAAATAATTTTAAAATATAACGTTCTTGTTTGGTTTATATTAGAAAATAAACTAATAAGGTCTGTAATTTTTTGCAGACTTTAGTTTTAATTCAGTTCTAATTATTTTCTAGTCCAGTATGAGTTCAGTTATTGTTTGGTTCTTGTTAAGTTCCAGTTCAAATATTTTTTAACATAATGTTGTTTTTATATGTTTCATCTCAAAATTTTCTTGAGATGAAACATATAAAAACAACTAAAGTTATATTTATTATTATTATTATTATAAATATTGCTATTTTCCATAAACTCAGTTTTCTTCTCTATTTCTTACAGCTACAATTTATTGTCACTTATATAGCACCTTGGCAAATAACTTGGGGTTCAGCATTTCATGCTTTTGCCCAACCGTTTAGTGTGCCACATTCGGCCATGTTATTTTTACAAGCGGGCATATCCTCATTACTCTCAACACCCCTGAATCCCTTCTTAGGTAGTGCTATATTTTTGACTTCCTATGTGAGGCCCATTAAATTTTGGGAACGTGATTATAATACACGACGCATAGATCACTCGAATACCCGTCTAAGTTCACAATTAGAACGTGATTTGGGTGCTGATGATAATAATTTAAATTCAATATTCTATGAACATTTAACACGTTCCCTGCAGCATTCACTATGCGGGGATTTGTTAATGGGTCGTTGGGGTAATGTTAATCAGGGAGATTGTTTTGGTAAGTTGATGTTTAAAGGGTTTTTGAAAATAATTTCCTTTTAACTATTATTTCTTTTTATTTGACTTACAGTTCTGGCTTCTGACTATTTAAATTGTTTGGTGCACATTATCGAGTTGGGTAATGGTTTGTGTACTTTTCAAATGCGTGGGTTGGAATTTAGAGGCACATATTGCCAACAACGTGAGGTCGAGGCCATAACAGAGGATGTTGAGGATAATGATGGTTGTTGTTGCTGTGATCCGGGTCATTTGCCTCGTATGCTTAGTGCCAATGCCATGTTTTCTACACGTTGGCTGGCTTGGCAAGTGGTGGCTTCTCAATATGTCGTAGAGGGTTATTCCATATCGGATAATTTAGCCAGTGCTACTTTACAAGTATTTGAATATCGTAAGGTTTTAATAACTTATTATGTTAAGGTGAGTTTTGAAAAGGTTTAAAGTTTTAACAGAGAAAGTTTTGTAATTTAATTTTTAAAAATTTTAGAGCATTATTTATTATGTTATTAAAAATCCCAAATTGGATGAATGGTTAAATTCTGCAGGGATACAAGAAGCTTTACAACACACCATGAGCCGTCAATTTGTAGATTTGGATCCTATATTTAATTTTAATTTAGATGAAGATTTTGATTTTCGTGCTGTGGGCATAACGCGCACCAGTTTTTGTTATGTTTATTTGAGTTGGCTAAATTATTGTTATGACAAACGTAAGGAATCTCTTAATCCCACACAAAATCCTACACAAAATCCCACACCTACTTCTACGCATGGTGTAACCACCCAGCAACCCCAACCTACAGCAGCCGCTTCCACAAGCACCTTGGCTAGTACACCCAATCTTTCAACGGCCCAACAGAAATCTCAATCTCAACAGCAGCTTAAAATAAGACCACAAAAAAGTTCTACCATGACAGGCAGTAATGAGGGTGTCGAACAAATGTCTACCTCACATTCTTTGGCCAATATTTCACGCCAGACTTCAGAAAGTGCTCCAGGTTTGAATAGTACTACTCCGCTAACTAGATCCAGTAAATCGGCTCCTTCGGGTAGCAAACATGGTTATCAGAAGGGTGACTATTCACCCTCGGCTAGACAAGAAGCTAGAGCTGCCTCAGCAGAACCTTCTAGAGGAGCCTCACAAGAGAAACCTCCACAAATAAAGCTAAAAGTACCTTCAATAGCTAAAGACTCACCCATAGTGTCTCTATGTTTGGCTTTGAGTCTTTTGGCAAGACGATCATTGGCTACTGCTTCTCATAGCTCTCTGACGGGTGTAGAATTTTTCCTACATGGTCTTCATGCTCTCTTCAAGGGTGATTTTCGCATAACTTCACCACGCGATGAATGGGTATTTGCTGATATGGATTTGTTACATGCTGTTGTGGCTCCCGCTGTTAAAATGGCTCTCAAACTACAACAAGATCACATCTCTAATCCCGATGAATTTCGGGATCCTGATGCACTCTATGAAGCCATAGATACCTGTTCCAAGGACTTGGTTATTTCCCATGAAGCCGATCCTGTTTGGCGTAGTGCCGTCCTAAGAGGAGCTCCCAATCTTTTGGCCTTGAGACATGTCATGGAAGATGGTTCCGATGAATATCGCATTATACGCCTTACCAAGCGTTTTCTTACATTTCGTGTTATAAAACTTAATCGGGAATGTGTGCGTGGTTTGTGGGCTGGTCAACAACAAGAATTGATTTACTTGCGAAATCGTAATCCCGAAAGAGGCAGCATACAAAATGCCAAACAAGCTTTAAGAAATATCATAAACTCCAGCTGTGATCAACCCATTGGTTATCCCATTTATGTTTCTCCTCTAACGACTTCTTATGCCGATACAAATGAACAATTAAAGGATGTCATCGGAGGACCCATAACGCCGGAAGCCATTAAGACTAATATTTTACAATGGTGGCATCATATACGCGAGAAATGTCGACAAGGCTGCAGTTCGGGTTCTTCTATAGAAACCACTCACTTGGGTTTACCTTCGGGACCTTGTAGCAATTTGGGAGAAAGTGGTGACTTAAGACCGGTCTATATATCACCCCCGATTTACAATACTTTGACCGCTAGTACAATGTTTAGTTTAGCCGCTACCGGAGTACCTGGAGCTACTTTAAGCTCACAATTTGGCAGTGATGGTCTGTCCTCTATGCGTAGTTCCATAACTGTCATAAAACCCTCCTCAACTACATTATTGGCGGGTTTACTCAATCGTGAACAGGAATTGCTCAGGGAGGCCCGTTCCTCCTCTAACAAACAACAGCTTTCTTCTTCCAGTATACGCTCTTCGGAAAGAGAACGTAGAGCTACTTTACCCATAGCCAGTACAAGTTCTGTTTTACCCGAAGTCATTAAAGATTCCGATGATTCTTCGCAAACTTTGGATAAAGATGCCTCAAATGATAGTGTAGCTGTTGGTAGCGTTGGTGGAAGTGGGGTTAATTGTACAGCTTCTGGCAGCCCTCGTTATACCAAAATCTATTGTTCCTCGGGCAATCTGGGCATTGGTAATATAATTACTAATCCCGGTGATTACCCGCGTAAAACAAAAGGTCCTATTTGTTTAACAGCGGCTGCAGCAGCCGTACAACAACAAAATCCAAACACACATACATCTAATGCCAATACAAATCAAACTGGTATAGCTATAATGGCCTCGGGAGAAATAGGATCCTGCTCTAGTAGAATGACACCAGAACAACAAAATAATCAACCAAGATTTGCTTTATTTGAAAAGGTTATCATAGTGGATGAAAGAGAGGTAAGGATAAGTGAAAAGCATTCATAATCAAATATATTTTAAAAAAATGCTTTAATCCTTATAGATATTCCACAACATCGATCAATGCCGTCGCATTGTTTGGCCTTTTGAGGCTTTACGCCAAAAAGGTGGCCGCTTATCTTGGGATGGCTGGGAACCACGAGCCGGTATGGTAGGCTATGTCATACACATTTGGCGACCGAACCATCCCAATAAAATGTATCGCACTCCCTTAAATCGTGATGTCTATCTCATAGAAATAGGCAAAAATTATGTTCCTGTAACTGCCAGCGGTCTAAGACAATACAATCAAGCTATGGACAGCACACAAAAAGAAATCGAAACATCACGACGAAATTCCCTACAAAGAGAAATGACTGAACTACGACAACAACAAGCCGATCGTGGTCTAACGCCCATTTTAGGCAGCAGCTTGGAATCACCTACCTCCCTATTAGCTGAAGCTGGAGGACGCAATTTCGATAACAAATCGAAAATAAAAGCGGTGAGTAGTAGTTCATCAGAAGATGAAAGTAGTCTTTTAAATTTAGAAAAAGAACGACAAGAAGAATATCTAAAAAATCTATGGCAGCAGGTCATAGAACAAGAACAAACTATTAAAGATGAAATACAAAATGCCACTAATGCAGCTGTAACAGCTACAGCTACAGCTGCAGCAACAAATACAAATACAAACCAGCTTTTAAGAGATCAAGATACAATAGATACACTAGAAAATAATGAATTGGAACTTGACAAAAATAAAACTATACAAACAGTTAACAAACAGACTGATAACGTAACGACTGCCCAGATTATAAACGATCAACAACAGGCATTAAATAAAGATTTAGCTGAAGAAAACTCTAATAATGTCAGTGCCAAGGAATTAGTAGAACAATTAGTCGATCATGTAGTTGATGAATTAAGTATACAAGTGGAAAATGAGACAGAAGATAAAAGAACTCTAGATGAATCTTTAGATGAGAATCATGTTAAAATTATAGAAATTAAATCAAAAGATAATTCGGATAATGAGGAAGGTATTCATGAAGAAATAGATGAGGCCGGTAATATTAGTATTGTGTATAGCATTTAAATGTTTTTCATTATCTTTTTTGTTTATAAGAATTAGAAATAAGCTTTAAGAAAGCTTTAAAACATTTTTAAGGGAGTTAAAATTTAAGAAAAAAATTATAGTCAAAATTTTTGGAAACATAACCTATAAAAATTATTTAAAATTAATTTTGAAAATAAATACATTAGGGAAACATAATCTCAAAAAAAATTTAATTTAAAGACGTTTTTTTTCTATAATTTCATAATTTTTGCCATTGAAAACAATTCACATGTAAAAATTTAATTTAAGAATTATAAACGAATTTATTTTTTTTATTGCTTCACTTTTT
>MINK01172733.1:20243-36443 GCA_001735545.1 Phormia regina
AAATAGAAAATTTTGTAACATAACCTCAAAATTAAAATTGTAATATTTTTGAAGAAAAAATGAGCCTAAATTAAGATATATATTTAAATTTGTTTTTTTTCCTCTCAATTTGCTTAAAAATTAAAACATAACCTCAAAAAAAAAAAAAAAAAAAAAAACGCAATTTGCCCTCAAGTTTAGAAAAGNNAAAAAAAAAAAAAAAAAAAAAAAAAAAAAAAAAAAACGCAATTTGCCCTCAAGTTTAGAAAAATAAAAGCATTTTATTGCCTTCTATAGTTTCCAACTACTTAGAATTGAATATTAGGCAAATTGTTACAAAATTAAGAATATTTTAAAACATAACCTCAAAAAGAAAAAAATGAGATTTATGTTTCCAAATTACGCATATGTTTATTAAAGGAACTATTATTGAATTTAACCTATTTTTTATGACTAAATTGTAAATTACTTCTAAACTAAAATGTTTCCAGAAATTTTTTAAATTATTGAAATTAAAAAATAAAATTATTAGCAAAAAATGTAAACTTCCCAGGAACTCCAGAAACCCTTCAGTATATTTGTTAAAATTTGTTAGTTTTATTTTTCAAGAGCTTCTTTTTTATTATTCTTAATGTAAATACTCGTAAACAAGAATTTAAATTCTAAAACTTTTATTTTTAAAGTTTTACTTCTCCACAAAAAATTAATCTCTAAGCTGTAAATATGTATTTGTTAATTCAAAAATAATTTAAACATATGGTTGTTCAATTAATTAAACAAAAATATAATTATTTATTAAAAAAAAATAAAAAAAATCGTTATGAAAAAACAGGGTTATTTGTTTAATTTTAACTTTAATGTATTAATTAAAATCAATATAAATATAAATATAAATTAAAAAAATTTCTACTGTTAAATATTGTAAAAATATCAACAATTCTTTACAACTGCTTTATTAGCTGGCATAATCTCTATGTTATATAAATAAAATTAATTATTAAAATAAATAAACAGTTTAAGGAAAATAAATGTATTATAAATTTATAAAATTAATAATTAAATGTATAGATTATACAACAAACAACAAATACAAATACTCCATTTTGTAAAGAGTTTTTTTTTAACATAAAAAAAGTTTTTTTTTTTTTTTTTTCATTAGANAAAAGGTTTTTCNTTTTGAATTTTTGTTATTAATTAAACAAGCGTTTTTAACTNCACAGCGTTAATTCTTATTTAAACTTTTAAAAAAAAGCTTACACTGTTTAAAATTTTTACTAAAGAAAACTTAAAAATAGATAAAAATAAAAAAAATATGAAAAAATCTAGGCTCTATAGAAAAAAGCTTAAAGTTAAGGACTTTACAAGATTAAAACTGATTTTATTAATTAATTCTTGATTATTATAATGTTAAGGGTCTTTAATGCTCCCTTCCTTAAGCTTTTAAAGTTAAACCTTTTTTTTTAAATTGTAAAATACTTTTTACTTAACTATAAATTTTTTATTATAGAGCTGAAAGAAAAAAAATAATAATATAAAAATGATTACTACAAAAATAGTTTTAAGTTTTTATAGTTAAACAAAAGGAAAGAAAAACTAAAAAAACGCTCTCATGTTGCCTTACAAAATTAGACTGATTTTTCTAACAATATTATAAAAGAAATTAAAGTAAATACCAGAAAACAACAATTATAAACTAACATTAAAATATTATTAAATAAAAAAAAATATATATAGTAAATTACCAAACTATTAAATATACTATATAACCAACTATAAAAATTTTTTTTTAAAGCTTAACAACATAACCTTTAAAAATTATATTCCCTTTTTAAAAATAATTAAACAAAAAAATATACTCCTTAATCTTCCTAAAACATAAAAAAACAACAAAAATTGTATTAAATTTATTATAAAACCAACACAAAAACAAATTTCCATTTTTAAATTTAAATATTTTTCCACCACAACACCCCAAAGAAAATTCATTATTCATATTTTTATTCATTTTAATATTTTATTTAAAACTCTATTTTTCCCCATTTTTTTTTTTTTAATTAAAAATTAAATTATACTATTAAAACTATAATATTAATTAAAAAAAAGCATATCAATTATGTATAAAATAAAAGAAATATTTTATAATATTAATAATAATCTATATTGGTGCGTATTTTTTCTTTTAAATTTTTAATAAAATAAGTTTTTTATTTTAAAAAAAAATTATACTAATTAAGTTTATTTTTAAAAGAATTTTTCATTATTATAAAAAATTTAAAATCTTAAAGGTTTATTAAAAAATTAATAAAAAAAAAAAAAATAAAAAAAAACTACCAACATTTTAAATTATGCAAATCTAAAAAAAAAAAACATAATTTACATTTTAATCTCTATGTTATAAATACTAAGCAAATAGTTATTATATATATATATCAACAATTACTAGCTTTGTAAATATATATACATACAAAAATACCTTGATATAATTAAAAATTAAATAAAACAAAATATATATATTGAATAAATTATGTAAAATTAATTAATATTATAACTATACTACTATATATTAAACGGAAAATTAAAAAAAAAAATTGAAATATTATTGAGTTAATAAAAATTATTATAAAAAAAAATTAAAAATAAAGTGAATTTATTAGAAATAATGGTAGCTATTATTAAATTATTAATAATTCCTTTGACGCAGCTAAATTTATAAAAATTATTTTTTTAATTCTCCTAAAGTCGAAAAAGTCGATTATTCCAAAATTTAAAAAAATTGCAGTCAAAAAATCGCCTATTTAAAAATTTAAAAAAAATCGGAAAACCGAAAGTAAACTTTTTGTTCAAACTATAAAACCCTTTCATTTTAATAAACAAAAAATTTTCAAAAAAAATTTAATAAAAAAAAAATAAAATTCTTTCTAAAAAATAAGAATTAAATTTGATGATAAAAATTTTGTACCGAACGAATAAAAAATTAGCGTTCTACCTACTCTGTCTAAAAATTACAATAATTTTTTAACAGCGGCGTAGGTGAAATAAAATTTAACGGCGATGTAAACTAAAAACTAACTGTGGTTTAAAAAACGTAGAATTGTTTTACTTTGAAATTTTTATTAAGACAAACGTAAATTTTTTTGTTTGAATTGCCGATCACTTTTTATCTTTATCAATTAGTGTGAAACGTATGTCATAATAAACCATAGCAAAACTGACAACAACAATAAAAAAGAAATTTTATAACAAGCAACTTTAAGATAAAGTTGTCTCTGAACTTGTGCTCTAACAATTTTGTTTTAACGCTACAATAATACTGACAAATTTGGGCAAATGTTTATCATGATAACGAATTGAAGTTTGTCTTTATAAACAATTATCAAGACAAATTACAATTTATAAAAATAACAGACGTATTCACATAAATATAATGTATGTTTGATAAAGGTTTATTAATTTAGTAAACCTTTATCTAGCATACATTATTTTCTTGAATACGGATGTATATATTTATACGTTTTAACTAATAAATATTATTAAAAATAACGGGTTTAAATAGTAGTACAAAGGGCACACACATTTTCAACGCCGTAAACAGTTTTCTTCTTCTACGTTACATGCAGTATTTTGCTAAACAAATTTACGGCGTTAGTGTTTGTTTTGATGGCTTTGTAGTAAGACGCGATAAAAACAATGGCGGTTAAGAGTATTAAATTAAAATTAATAAAGTAAAAACAAAATAAAAATAATATAAAGGTTTATAAAAATAAAGAATTTAAATGAAATATATGAAAAAGCAAGTGGTATTAAATGTATTATTCAATAGTTATATGAAATTTCTGTGAAACAAAATTCATCGAAACAAAAAATTGCGGTAATTGTGTTAATAGATTAATGATTGACTAATTGGAAAATATTAATAAAAAATAAGATAAATCAATTAATAATGTATAAAAGTAAATAATTTAATATGAAATGATTAAAATGCGTTACGAAGTGAAATCGTTACATTTGATTAATTAAACATTTGTATTTAATGTTAAAAGGCGAAATAAGTTTGTTCCTTTAAATGTTAAGCTTTCTTTAAAATTTCTATGGCACATTTGAAATAATTATGGTAAGTTTTATATAAATTTTACATTTTGTTATTAAATTTTTAAATTGGCAAACATTTAAACATACAATAAAACAAAGAGCCGGCAAAACAATTAAGAATTTAACCTCATTTTTATTTGTTTTAATTTTGGCGATTTTTTAATAATAAATATTATTTTGATGTATTTAACTATATTTTTAACTAATCTACTACATTATAGATAGATTGAAGCAAAGATATAGTTTAGTTTTCAAAAACCTCGATTGTAAAAAATCTTAAGTCTAAGAATGTGTTAGTAAAAAATTTCATGGAAAAGAAAAAAGTTTTTTTGACTCTCCCAAAGAAATTTTCATTTCCTAAAATAAGAAATAACGACGGTATAATAACAAACTTTTATTTTCTTTTGACTGACTTTCCAGGGATTGTAATTTATTGTATAAAACAAAAAGATCTATACGATTGAACCTCGCAATAAAAAAACAATAGAAATAAAATAATAACTTTTATTAAATTTTAATGTTAATGAAATATAAAAATAAAATTTTATACGTATATTAATTTCTAAACTTAAAAACATACTATTCTAATTTAGTAGGTGGCCAAATGTTGGACAATTCAGTTAGGGAAACGTCATACAACATATTGTGGTATTCCTCCAAAAGGACTAAAATTAAAAAATGAAACAAAATTAATTAATAATAATTCTTCTAAGGAATTTTTTTTCAAAACGTACAATTTGGTTTTTTTTGCCAAGATTCCAAAAGTTTCTCTCTGGTATTTATACGTCTCGTTATAAAACAACGTTTAAATTTTAAAATATGTTCATTTAAATTGGACCAACTTTTGGTTAAGGAAGAAGGTGTAGATTTTAATTTTGATTTAAAAGGTAAAAGTTGGGGGAATACTTGACCATCCAAGAAAAACATAGCAAAGTAGCTGCAAATAAATATAATTATTATATCATCTCAATTTTTTTTTTTGCAAATAAACAGTAATCTTACCAATAAGCCTTTTCCTCGGCTGGCATTTCAATTTCAGTTAAAGGCAACTCCCAACCTGCTTTACCAAATGTAGCATCTACATAACAATAAACTTTGCCATCTTCTGGTTTATATCTGGGTAAAGGTTCTTCTTTTATGGCTCTAATATTGCATAGTAAAGGTACATACAGCAATAGCCATTCTGGTTCTATGGCTGTTATGCCTCTTATAAACATTTTTGTTGAATCACCATTTTGTATTTCATAGGCCTCTTGATAAATAACCCATTCGGGTAGCTTTTGTTTGAGAACTGAAGATGAATGCATAAATACTGGCTCTTCCATATCTATACAATTGTAAGCATATTTTAGTCTTCTTTTTTCTTCTTTATCATTTATTTCCTCTAGCGGAACTTTGCGTGCTACTTTATCACCCATACCCGCTAAAAGAATTTGTCTTAGAAATCTGGCTTGGCTGTCTGTAGGAGGAGCCATAGAGGGGTCAACATTTAAGTTAACATTTGTTATATTTAAATTAATTTCGTTGGTTAATTGTACTCTTAGTTTGCGCACCTCTGTTATGGCTTTATGTCTTAAACCATTTTCAGCACAAAATTTCACCAGCTCTCCTTTGGAACCGGCATATTCAGCAGCACCTACAGCTCGTAATAAGACCATAGGATCACCCAGTAATTGATAGTGACCAGTAGAAGCCCAAGATTGTCTTTTCTTTTGCCATTTGCTCGATGTAAGTGAAGCATCATCCTTTTCCTTATCGAAATTAAATTCCATTAAAACTTCTTGTACTGAGAGAGCAGCCACTAAACACACTGTATAGGGTAGAAGATTTTGTTGGTGAGATAAAGCCAACATTTTGCCAAAACGGGGAGCAACAGGAAATCTAGAAATTATGTGGCCTAAGCGAGAAACCTTAGGAGGTAGTTCCTTGTCTGTTGAAGACGGATTATCTACTTTTTCTAACGCCCCTAAGATAATCAAACGATTTTCTGCCGCCTGCAATTGAGCAGTATCGGGTGGCGAGGGGAAAGGAAAGTTTATCACACGATCTATGCCCATGCAGCGCATTTGTAACATTAAATCGTCAACTGGCTTCTTTTGTATATCCGGCACTGAGAAATCTTCAAATTCATCATTATACACAGCACTGGAATAGAGTCTATAACAATGACCAGCACTTACTCTACCAGCACGTCCAGCTCTTTGATCAGCTGAAGCCTTGGATGTATAAGTAACAACAAAAGCACTTACACCTGTTATTTTATCATATAAACGTGTTTTTTGTTTGCCACAATCCACTACATATTTAATGTTGGGTATAGTGAGAGAAGTTTCCGCCACATTGGTGCTTACCACACATAGACGACAGCCCTCAGGAGCAGGCTGGAATATACGATTTTGTTTCTCAGAGGAAAGCAAAGAGTATAAAGGTAAAACCCATAACGGTTGTTTGGTAGTGGAGGCTGCCACATCCTCATCCATGACATTAGGATTATCCTCGTCTTCTTCATCATCTAAATCATCATCATTTAAAGCATTTTCTGAATCTGAATCTTGATTATCTAATAAATCAGCCTCGGTATCATCACCGGGTAGTTTATAATCATCCAAATTTATTTTAGGCAAAGCCAATTGTGATAAAAATTTCTTTTTCGATTTACGTACATTACGTATGGCTCGCTTCATATCAAATTCATCATCAGAATCCTTAGATTTATCATTATTCTCTTCGTTAGCTTGTTCCTTATCTTCTTCCTTACCATCCCCCTTATTGCTTTCTTCTTTTTTTGTTAGCTTTTTCTCGTCTTCTGGCTTTTTATAGGGGAAAGTTCTTCTTAACTTACGCACTAATTGATTTACCTCCTGTTGACCAGTGACAAATATCAATATACCTCCTTCTGGCAGTTTGGAATGTATTTTAACCGTTTTCCTATAGGCTTCCTCAACATAATTATCTGGTGTCCTTTTCTGGAAGTGTATAGTTACCGGAAACTGTCGGGCTTCTACTTTTATTACGGGCGGAGGTATTTTAAACAATCTAGTATTGGAGGTAAAATCCTCTACCCTCAAAGTGGCTGACATGATAATCAACTTTAAAGGATTATCTCCACGTTTTATTCGCAAAGGCACTATTCTCGATAAAAGACCCACTAGTATATCAGTATAAGAACTTCTTTCGTGGGCCTCATCCAAAATAATTACTGAATAATTTTTGAGCAAAAAATCGGATTCAATTTCCTTAAGTAAAACACCATCAGTCATGAATTTTATCTTAGTTTCAGGAGTAACATTACCCTCGAAACGTATGAGATAAGAAACTTCTTTTCCACTTAGGTTCATTTCCTCACCTACACGTTTAGACATGGCTATGGCTGCCACACGCCTAGGTTCAGTTATGCCTATAACTTTGCCATTTTCACAATAACCAGCCTCGTAGAGGAATTGAGGAATTTGAGTAGTTTTACCGGAACCAGTTTCACCGGCGACTATAATGATATTGTTTTCATTAATAACCTCCATAACCTGTTGTTCCTCAGCCAAAATGGGCAGCTTTAAACGGGCCGCTTGTATCTCTGGATTACGAATTACGGGTACAAACACTGTTCGCCTGGAAGGAGCTAAAGATTTCAAAGATTCTTCTGAGTTTTGTGAAGTTTTGGCAGTTTGCTTTTTTTCATCTGATTTTAATTTTTCGAGAATTTCCTTTGATTTTGTAACAATTTCTTCATGCTCGTGTGTTTTTTCTGCTTGCTCCATATCACCACCCTTCTCCTTCTCCTTCTCATCCTCTTCTTCATCTTCTGTAGTTTCATCCTCATCATCATCGTCATCCTCTTCCATGCCGACAATATTGGGATTTTTTCTTTTGGCATTTAATTCAGCCTCTTCCTCTATTAATAGCTTTCGTTTGGCTGCTCCTTTAATGGAACTTATTTTGCTACCTACAGCTACTTGAACATTTTGTTTTCTTTGTTGTTTTTTGGCCATTAACTCCTCCAAAGAATCCAATTTCTTAACACCCACCGTCTGTACTTGACTTATTGAAGTGTATTGTTTAAGTTCAGTCTCCGGCACTTGAACCTTAGCCAAGGCTTCCAATAATTCAGCCCGCTAAAAATGAAAATAGTAAATTTTGTACACATTTTACATAAACAAAAACGAATAATGAAAAATTTTCCAACAATTTGTCAAAAATATTAGAAAAACCAGCCGTGAATTAAATCATATAGTCCTTCTGACTAGTACTTTTACATCTCTATTATATTTTATTAATACTTACCCCCTCTTTTTTCTTTTTCTTATCCACAATGGCTTGCAAATGTTTCCTTTGCTTTTTGGTTAAGATTTTAACGTTCTGCCGGTGTTCCACTTTAATCTTGGTCGCTCTCTTTTGAGAGGGCAAAACCAATGCATTTGATTCATCATAGCCAGCCGATGTTCCTTCACCTAGCTCTGCTAAATCCAATTTTACCTGTTTAACAAATTTTTTTTAATAAAAAATTAAACATTCACGCAAAATTTACGAACTTACATCTTTTAATGCAGAATTATCCACTATAGTTTTAGGATTTTGTCTCGCCTTGGCATTATATACTTTTTTACCCATTTTTCTTTATAAATTTTACAAAATTTCCATCAATTTAAGAAAATTTTCTAAAAAGAACTCAACAAATCTTACAAATTGAAGCACGTTTTTCTCAGATTCTCTTTTGTCTTTATAAACATAAACATCATGTTGTTGTTGTTGGGCATACGGTATTATCATAATAAACAGCTGTTGGAACGCTATTAACGACAATTTTTATTCACAGGGTATTTCAATACATATCGAAACGAAATAAACAACACTATGATTCAAATATTAAGTACTTTTTTATTTTTCTAAAATTTTCACTTATTTTACTTTATTCTTTAACATATTTTAAATCATATACTTATTTTAATAATTTCTTTAATTGATAACACTTAAAATGTAACCTAAATTTATTTATATATCTTAATTCTTAATTATCTAATGCCTTGTCTCTATAAAATCATCATCAACCTCTTCATCATGTGTTTTATGTTCATAATTGTGATGATGATGTATATGCTCCTCTTCATCCGAATATTCTTTAATCGGCTCAATATGTTTATGTTTATGCTGGTGATCATGTTTTGCCTCATGGTGATGATGATGTTCATGAGAGACTTGTTCCTTCTTAATAACTGGATGATGGTGTTCCTCGATAATTTTCTTTTCCTCTTTTAGAACAATCGGTTTATGATGATGGTGTATATGTTTAAGAACCGTATGAGTGTGTTTTTCGATCTTTTTATGGATGGGTACGTGTATTGTGATCTTTTTCTTTTTTTGATGTTTGCTAGAATAGGAAGAAAAAAAAAAAATTAACAGTTTTGCGATTACTTGTTAAAATTTTCTAGTAAATATTAATTTTTGTAGTTATTATAAATTCGGGTTTACGAATAATTGACATAATTTTTGAAGAAAATCGAAATTTATCTTGTTAACATAAATTATTTTTTTATATAAAAAACAAACTCTAAATGTTACATTTCTATTAAAAAAAGTTTATAACTAGTTTTCGAATAATCGTCAATACTAGTCACAAAGAATTGTTATGTAAAATATTAAAAAATTATTTTTTTTTTTGTAAAATTATTCGAATAATCAATTTCATTAAAAAAATGTTACATTTGTAAAATATCATAATTTTTTATTTTCAATGATTTTTTTAATGAATAAATCGAATAATTTTGAACCCGGTTTATGAATAATTTGCAAAGTAAATATAATTATAAAATATTTATAAAAAATTTTTTTAATAAAAATTATTAATTTTTAAAAACAATTGAATTTTTTATTGAAAAAAACTTATTTTCATAAATTTTTTCCTCTTTTGCGAAATTAATCGAATAATCGGTTGATTGTAAATGTTAATTTTTGTAATGTTTATCAAAAGTTCCGTATTTTTAATAATTTATTATCGATTAATCTATAAACCGGTTTACGAGTAATCATCAGTATATTTCATAACAATTTAAATATTTGATTAAAAATGTTTAAAGCTGAAATAAATTACAATTTACTTTTTATTTTAATAGTTTTTGTCTCTACAAAGCTTTTTATATAAAAGTTTGTCTCTACAAATATTCTATGTAAAAATTTGTCTCTTCAAAATTTTCTATATAAAAATATAAAAATTTGTTTCTGTTAGAAAAATTTAAATAATTTTTTAATCATTTTTGAATTTTAGTTTTTTCTTTACATAAAGTCTTTTATTTTTTAAGAGAACTTTAATTTCTGTGAGTATTCTCTTTAGTTTTATATTTCTTTTGAGATATTTTGTTGTTTAAATCTTTTGTTTTAATGTTGCTTTATTGTTATTCCTAAGAAGGAGAGGGAGAGAGAGAACTAAAATTCACTTTTGCTTTTAAAAAGAAAAAGTTTGGTGCTTAAGTCTTTTGTGTTTACTTTTATTGTGTTTTAGTATTGAGAAGGATAGAGTAGGAAATGATTTGTTTCTCTTTTTTGCATTTTATTTGCTTGAAGAATAAGTTTGTGACTTAAGTCTTTTGTTTTTTCTTATTTTTTTTTGTTTAATTTGTTGTTTTTATTTTAGTACTAACAAAAACAATCCTTTTATTTTTATTTCAATCGAAAAACAATATTTTTATTTAATTCATCAATAATTTTAGTTTCATCAATAACTTATTTTTTTATATCATGATTGAAATAAAAAAATATAAAAAACAATCATTTCAAATATTTTTCAAACCGATATTTATTTTTAAAAATATTTATTTTTAAAAATTAAAATCGCTCACATACTTTTTTCAACAAATGAAAAAAACATTTTGAAGTTTAAAGTTATATATTTTGATTGAAAAATAAAAATAAAACAAGCAACCGAGCTTGTTTTATTTTTTGATCACTTCATTTTTTCACTTTTGAATTTGAATTTTTGTTTCCTTTCCTTTTATTTATTTTTTTATTTCTTTGATTTAATTTACTCACCCTGCTTCCGTATAACTTGTATAAAACACTAACGCCATGCCAATAACAACGAAAATTTTCCACAACTAATTTAAAAACAAATTTTAAATTTATTTATAATTTCTTTACAAGGGGGCTTTTAAAATTATTTAACTCCTTACCATCTCCCGACTGTTCATTTTATTTATTTTGGTTTCAAAGAGGACGAGGAAAAAAAACTTTTATCAAATTTTTTCTTTAAAACTTGTTAGTTTTTATTTAAATAAAATAAGAAAAAAAAAAGAAATAAATAGTGTTAAAACTTAACACAGCAAGTGTAAAACAAATAATGATTAATAATTTGCTTAAAACAAGAGTTTTTATAACATGAACTACAAGACAAAAGAAAAAAAAAAAACTTTCAACAATTTGGGCCAATATTTTTCAAATACTTCCTTAGACATGTTTTTACTTTGCTACTCTATGAAGCTAAGGAAAATTCATAAAAAAACAATTGCTTTTGTTTTAGGCTGGAAATAATTTTTACAGCCTGATCACTGAATTGTAACAGTTTTGCTTTTGTTTTTTGTTTTTTTTTTATGAATTTTCAGTTCACTAAGAAAAATTTTTACTTTTATTTGGTTTTATTTATTTTAAATAAAGTTTTGTTTTATTATATTTTTTTCTAATTAAGTGGTGGGTGTTTTATTTGTTATTTCTCTTTAGTTTAATAATATAAATTTAAACATTTATATTTTAATTCAATTTTTTTCTTTTAACTTAAAACGGAAGCCTTATGTTTTGTTTAAAAAACCAGCCAACGGAAATGTTTTTGTTATTAGTAAAAGTCATTCGAATGTTGGTATTTTATGGAGCAGAGGAATTTTTGTTTTATTTAAGGCTTTAAATGCGTATAATATGATGATTATCTACCTACACGCATTAGAGGGAATTTTTTTTTGAAAATAATTTTAGTTAAAACTTAATTGTTTAAGAGTTTTTAATTAAACAGGAATTATTTAAATGTAAATATAAAACAAATTTGTTTAAAATTGATTTATTTCAATTAATTTTTGGAAGGAAAAAAAAACAACAAAAACTAAATTTTGTTTTAAATTTATAACTTAATATTTTTCCAAATTTAACCGTTATTGACACAGATATATACTTTTCATTTTTAAATACATCTATTAATTTTCTTGGCCTCTGACATTTTTTTTAAAACTGTTCACATAACCCCAATCAAATTCCATTAATTTTCCTTAACAATGAATGAATTTTAATTTTGTAAAATAAAACTTTAAAAGAAAAATTATCTAATTTATTAAACATATAGAAAATTAAAGACAAATGACACCAAAACCTTTATGATAAATTCTTAGTCATAGTTTTTCATTTTTCTTCTGTAACTTAATAAGTGAAAGTTTAATTTTTATCCCAAAAAATATCTTTCGATTGATTTTTTTCTTTCATATAATTTTCTTAACAAAAAAACAAAAAAATATTAAAGAATCGATTAATTTTAATAAAATTATACGATTTTCACACCTTAAATTGAAAAAAGAGACAAACAGACAGACAACACAACAATAAACAAAAAATAACAAAACATTGATAAATATTTTTAAGTTAAGAACATAAAATGAACACTTAATCAAAAGACTTAAGAAACAAGCATCCACAAAACATGAGAAAAAATTAGAAGAGAATAATATAATGAAAAGAGAGTTTGAGAGAGAGAGAGAGAAAGAAAGTTGAGATAAGTTTAATAATAGGATACAAGAATAAAAAAAATTAAAGCTCAAAACTTTTTTATTTTTTTTAATTAAAAAATCCCTTTCTTACCAATAAAATCGATTAATCGATTATTCGAATAATAAAAAATAAAAACTAAGATTTACAAAAACTGGAAAAATTTTAAACATATTTGACTAATTATTTAAATTTTCTTTATAATAAAAAAAATCTTAAACGAATAACGATTATTCGTCAAAGCGGTTAAATGAATATACAATTATTCGAATTTAAAATATAAAATATTCGAATTTACCACAAATATTTACAAACATAAAAAAATTTTAAAAAATTTACACGAATAATTATAAAACCGCAGAACCGGTTAAGCGAATAATTTTGTAAAAAGTGAAAAATTCAACAAATATAGTTTAATTTATAAAATAAAAGAATTTTCTTTAAATATATTAAAATTTTAGTAAAACAAATAACGATTATTCGTCAAACCGGTTAAATGAGTATACAATTATTCGAATAATATAATACAAATAAAAAATTTACTACAAATACTGATAAATATAAACAAAATTTAAACGAATAAATACTGACAAATATAAAAAATTTAAACGAATAAACGTAAAACCGGTTATGCGAATAATTTTACATATAGCGAAAACAAAAAATTTTTTAATTTATTTATTTATTAATTTTTTACTTTTTATGAAATATATTAAAAATTTAATAAAACGAATAACGATTATACGTCAAACCGGTTAAACGAGTTTACAGTTATTCGAATAAAGTAGTAGAAATAAAAAAATTACTACAAATTAACAAATATAAACAAATTTTAATAAAATTTAAACGAATAATCATAAAACCGTAGAACCGGTTAAGAGAATAGTTTTAAAAAAATATAGAAAATTAAACAAATTTTTAAAGGAAGTTACATAGTTTAAATTTTGAAGTAATTTCCTTAAAAAGTCTTTATTTATTTAGAAAAATGGCGAATATTCGTAAAACGAGTTTTATAATTATTCGATTAATGAAATGAAGTGATATGAAATTTAAACGAAAAAAAATATGAATACAAACAAAATTATTATTATCATTCGCAAAAAGTAACATTTTATATGAAATTTAAGCGAATAATCGTAAAATCAATTAACCGATTAATCGAATAATTTGGAAAAAAAACAAATAGCTTAAAATTGTTATGTATTTTTGCAATTTCCATTAAATATGTTCATTTGTATAATAAAAATTTAGGTGGTAATTCGTAAATGCATTGAAATAGTTATTCGATTATTCGTAAAAAAATTAGGAGTAATAAATTTTTGTCAATAATTATCAAAATAAATATTAAGAATTTTATGAAAAATTTTGTGCAATTTCTCGGTTTTACGGTTAAGAAATTATTCGATTATTCGCAAAACCGGTTTTTAAATTAATCGATTAATCGTAAAAAAGTTTTTACATTTATTATTTTTTTATGTGTTTTTGTGAGAAGAAAATAACAATTATTCGGTTTTTATTTATTTTTCTAATTTTATTTCATTTGTTTCTCTTTTATTAAACTTTATTTCATCATTCATTTTTTTTTACAATCAGTCTAAATTTATTAATTAATAATACTTATGAGTAAAAGTTACTTAATAACACAAAAAACTTTACGTTGTTGTTTCATCAGTGGCCATATCCTTATCATCCTCCCCCTCCAATTTTACCATTTGCAAATCATCTACTAAATTTGCTACTTCCGCCGCTGCAGTTACTTCTACATTTGCGGCCGTATTAGGGGATGGCAATTCAAATGCTGCTTCTCCTTCAATATTAGTTCTACCTTGAGCTAAAAATATAGAATTTGAAGGATTGCCAGGAATGGGTAAGGCGGCAGGATATGCTGAGGGATAACCAGCATTTTGTATATTAACTGGACACATGCAAGGAACAAATTCAATATTGGGTGGTAAAGAGCCTAAATTTTCTTCATTGCCATTGGGAGTATTAGGTTTGTGAACCGAATATTCAGGATAAGGATATACGGGCCGATTATAGTTGATATTAAAATGATTAGTGAAGACTTTGCGATTAAAAGCCGGATAGGTAGCTTCTATATTTACCAAAGAATCGGTTTTAATAAGGGGACCAGTGGTAATAGTTGGATCTATTGGTGTTGTGGTGGGAGTTTCGGTGGTAGTTGTTGTGGTGGTGGTGGGTTCAGGCGTTGTAGTCGTTGTAGTGGTGGTAGTTGTTGTTGTAGTAGGCTCTGGTGTGGTTGTAGTGGTAATGGGCATTGGTGCCGGTATTACACTCCCCAAAGATCTTACTAAATTAATACCAGCATAGGATTTTTCTGGTTTAGTCTCCACTAAGATTTCATTATTTGTTGGCAAACCCATGGGTACTACAGGTGGTAACATGGGATTAAAATAGGGTGAACTGCCACCTAAAGCACCAAAATTTGATATATAATCGGTGGAACTTACTAGAGGGAATTGTATTTGATTCGTGGGCAAAGGTTGCTGATAGGTATAAGTGCGAAAATATGTTAAAGGAATCTGTTTCATGATGGGTGGCGGTGGAGGTGGTGCTTCACTAGAACAAGGATCAGAACTAAAATAAAGTGACTTATAAAAAGTTGTTTTCTATAGTTGAATACTTACGTGGAACTAGAACGCCACCAAAATCCTTGAGAAGGTAGGAAAAAAGGAAAGAAAAGCTGAAAGAAAAAAAAATTAGTTCAAGAAACCATTACAATTTTTAAATTTAGTGTTCGCGAAAACGAATTGTAAAGTTTTAAATTCGCGAAACAACTTTTAAAAATTTTTAATTCGCGAAATGAAATTTTTGAAAAATTTATAAAAAGTAGATAAAATTTTTAAATAAAAAAAAAAAAAAAAAAAAATTGGAAAAAATGGAAATTTTATTAAAAATAAAAATAATAAAATCGGGAAAAATACTTTTTTATTAGATATTTTTATTTTTATAGATTTGTTATTAAATAGTTGGATTAAAAGTCGCAAAAACGAATTTATAAATTAATCTATCATTAGTCTAAAAATTTATTTTAAATAAATTTGTCAATTAGGTTTTATATCTCCCTAAATGTTAATCGTATTTAAAAATAGAAAAAAATGTAATAAAGAAGAGAAGAGAGAATTTTAAATAGATTTTGTTGTTATTATTTTTCTTTTGGAATTAAATCAAACCAGTAGTATTCAAGATGTACCCTAATATATGATTAAAACTTTTAAAGTAAAATTAAAAATCTTTATCGTTTTGTATGGAATTTTTTCAACGTGGAATGATGGGATTTAAAAAATAATTGGGTTAATTTTACAAGTGTAAACAAGAATCATTTAAAAAAGTGGTTTAGAGAAAAGAACGCTAAATTAAAAAATCACAAAATGAATTTATATT
>MINK01172735.1:11780-22946 GCA_001735545.1 Phormia regina
AAAAAACGTCGAAAAATCGACTATTTGAAAATTAAAAAAGCCGAAAAATCGAAAAGTCGACTTTTTGTTCAAACTATAAAACCATATTATGATTCGTATTTGAAAATATTGAGATTTAATTATATTGTTCAATTTGAAACTTGGTAACCGATTAAAAAATTTAGTTTTTATTAAAAAGATATAATTTTCAACATACAACACTATTTGTTTTTTTTTTTGCAGCTTTTTAGCTAATTACGATGTTTATACAATATCAGACGCTGGCGAAGAGTTATTCAGAAATTATTTTTCTATCTTTATACAGAGTTGTATTTTAGTCGATATATTTAAATAACGATAAACATTAAAATCTGAAGGTATTGAGTAATTATTTTACAGTATTGAGTAGCCAAAAAGAGGAAGCAAATACAAGTATATTTTATCTTTTTCATAAAATAATAAAGAAATTTTAAAACCTCGGTTTTATCTTTTATTTTGAATTAATTATTATAAATGTTTAAAATCAAGTATTCGGGATTGAACCCTTTTTTTATTTAGCTAGATAAATTGTATTTTGACTGGACACTGGACAAACATAAAAAAAAAACTGGACAATCCAGCCGAATCCAGCCCAACTGCAAACCCTACTTGTAAGACAACTTGTAAAATTAATTATGATGCAATATTCAAACTGAAGCGAATTTCCAAAAATAGAAAAAATATTGAAAATTATAAGAGATTCATTTATGTTTAATATGAAATATTAAAATCAAAAAACTCCAAAAATAACAATAGCATCATCAAATGAAATAATCTTTCCCTTCTTATATACCAGACTTTAAAAATAACTTTAAATCACTATATATACTCCTAAAATATCAGATTTCATTTCATTTAAAATTTAGTTGATTTTAAGCAAACATTCAATCTCAATTCTAAATAATTTGATTAAATAAATAATAAACTTTATAGTTCGAAATTAACAAAAAGAAAACACTTTGTGCTTTGAAAGATTGTTGCATCGTATGACTCACGAAAAAGCAAGATCCAGAGCCTGTGTAATCAACTTAGGTAGAGTTTGGCTGATAAATTAAATGTAAAATGTAGTTTTATAATTCAATATTTTAATAAAAAAAAAACTCCATCAAGTAGAAAAATATTTCCAAATTTAAAAAAAATTACACTTTGCCGAAAAAAATGTTGGTCACATTCTTTGCGCATAATTTAACACTCACCTATAGTGGTGTAAGGTATAAATATTACAACGTATTTTTTTTTTTTTAATTTTTTTAAAGGGTAGAATTAATGTTTTGCGAAAAATTAACAAGTGTTTCAGGATATATTTAATCGAAATAAATTTAAATTTTCTATAATGTTGCACAGAAATTTTAAACTTTAAACCACCTACAGATTAACAATTATTAAAATAATTTAAACAGATTTTTCTTCATTTATTAACCAACAATCAGTTTATTAGTTTATTTAAAAATTGTATATAAAAATCAAATAATAACTGGAATTTGTTTTTAGAAAACATGGAAAAAATATACATAAAAATATATAAAAAAAACAAATAATACATATATGTATACGAAAATATTTTAAAAAGTTTAAAAAATATAAGTAAATACTTTTTAAAATGTTAGTAATAATAACATTTAACATATTATGTACATATTCGCAAGAATTTGATTTATAACGAATATTACAAATAACATACAAAAAAATAGCTATTATTTGTTTAAATTTTTAAATTATTCTTATTATTGTGTTATAATTAAAGGCTATCGTTCTTTATATTTACAAATTATTAGGCTAAACCGAAAAAAAATACAATATTTTGTTTAAATTATAAAAGTACAAAAAAAAATAAATTTAATCATCTTCAGAGCTTTGGTAAAATTTTTTGCGGAATGACATAAGATTTTGTCTTTCGTTATCGAGAGCCTGTTCTAATTGTAAAACCTTAATATGCATTTCCATTTCCATGGCTTTCTTTTGGGAAGTCGTTAGTTTTGTCATGTCAATTTCGTTTTTATATTCCAACTTATTACAACCATCTTTGACGGTAGCCACAACGGATCCAGTGGCCAAAGAAACATCACGTGAAGCTTTTGTTAAATCCATTAGTTTTTGACTGTCTTTACTGGCTTTAACTTTGCTAGCTATAACTAGTTGAGCTGTACTGGCGGCAATTTCCTGGGCAGCAACAATTATTTCAAAACATTCATTAGATTCCAAGACAATAGCTTTATTGGCAGCATCCACCAGATAATTGGCACCTTTTGCTACCATCTTAGATGCTGATATAAGACCTTCAGTCCATTGGCTATTGCGTTTGTAGAATTCTTTTTCTGTATAGGTACCCTTTCCACGTACTACTATTTCATTTTGCAAGTCTCTTGACTTTTTAATAAGATTAATAATACACTGCATTAGATTAGTGCAAGATTCGAGAATTTTTTCGTTGACTTCTAATTTGAGACCCTCATTTTTGGATTTGGAGTTTTGTTGGATTTCTAACATCTTTTGAGCGGCTTCTTCTATCATATTATCCATATCTCTTAATTCTTGTTGTAATAAGTCCCCTATATTTAGATTTTCTGTAAATGTGTTGCTCATGGACAACAATAATTTCTTTAAATCCCCCAATTTGAAAGCAATATTATGTTGGCAGTGTTTTTCGAATTCAATAACATCTTTATTATTTTCCAAAAGCATTTGGAATAAAATGACAAATGAATCACGTAATTGATTGGTTAGAGAGCGTAAAACTTGGGCATTTTCCATATCAGTGGTATTTTCCGCCACGAGGGTAATGTATTCATACAGAGTTCTTAAAGTAGAAATCAATTTTAAACTTGATTTAACAAAGTCATCTGATAGTTTGGTATTATTAGAAACATGCAATTTATAAGCCTCCAATGTATTTTGTAAATGTACGCTAATGGTGTCAATATTTGTTTCAGCCTCTTGTAGCACCAATTTAGCTTCAAATACTTTATAGGTAAAATCTGTTTTTAAGGAATGTTTCATTGTTTCAATAACAGAAGCTATTATGGTATCTGTGGCTGTGTTAGCCTCAATTTGTGATTTTTTCAAAAGTTCAACTTGTTCTTGGAGAGCTTTTAATTCATGATCCAAGTTTTGTTTCTCTGTATTAATACTATTTAATTTTAGTTCCAAGTCTTGCAATGCAGCTTTATCATTTGTTTGAATGCTTAAAAGTTCTTCAATTTGTTGCAGTTTCGCTTGGGAATCTTTTTCGGCATTTTGCTTATATTGTTCATTTTCGGCAATGTGCGTTTTTATTTGTTCCTCATATCGTTTTATAAGGGTTTCGTGTTCCAGTTGTGTTTTTTCCATTTGTTCTTTTTGAAGTAAAAGTTCTGTATTAAGTTGTTGTATATTTAAATCTTTATTGGCTATAACATCTTCATACTCTTGACTTTTTACTTTCAAAGAAGTATCAATTTCATCGGTTTTGGAAACCTGATGTTCCAATTTACCCTTTAGACCCTGAATTTCAAGTTTTAATTGTTCATTATCTTGCTTTTCACAAGCCAACTGTTGCGTATCTTGCTCTAATTTTGACTTTTGTTCAGTGAACTGTTGCAACAAAACCAAATGTTCATCTTGTGCTTTTTGTAGCTGTTCTTTTAGATTTACCATTTCTTTATTTAGATTTTCTATTAAATTCTCTTTCTGAACTAAGGTTTCTTCATATTCCAATGATTTAGTTTTCAAACTTGAATTAAGTTCTTCTGTCTTTTCAGATTGGGCCAATTTTTCATTTAGACTTTCGATTTCATCTTTCAGTTGTTGAATTTCTTTTTTCTCTGTAGCCAACTGTTTAGAATCTTCATTGCGCAAACGCAAAAGACCTATATGTTCTTCGCGTAACTTTGTGTACATGGTTTTGATTTTATCAAATTTTTCTTCCTGTTGTTTGACCTTTTCATCACTTTGTTTTACTTCATCTGTTAAAGCCGATATTTTGCATAACTGCTGTTCTATAGTTTCAGACATTTCGCTCATTTTTTGCTCCAAATTATCCTTGGCGTGTAAGGAACTTTGCAATATTTCCTTAGTTTTAGCCACTTCTCGCTCGAGAGATTCATTTTTTAATTGATAATTGTTTATCTGATGAGCTAAATTGGAATAATGTTCCAAAGCCATTTGTTTTTCGCTCAACTCATCGGTCAACTGTCTAATAAGATGATCTTTTTCTTCTAAAGCCGATTCCGTTGGGGTGTTGTTTTCGGCAGCATTTGCTAAATCAACCAAACTTTCAATAGTGGCTTCTGGTTCTGGTTCCGGTTCCTGTGGTAAAACCATTACTGGTGCTGTATAGTTGCCCAAATCAAGTTCAGAAGAGAAATTTGGTGCATTCTCTGGTAAATGTGGTAGTTGAATAACATCCGAGAAATATTGAAGAGGACGAACACTTTCATAGAAAGCCTTCAGTTTCCTGAAAATATCGTTAAAGCGATTGCGATGGCCCATAAGAACATCATGCGGCAAACCATCATGCAAACGAAACATTATACGCACACATATATCGTAAAGAGGATTTGAATCCTGTATCAAAGTTATCAAAGGAGCTAAACGACACTGGCCCTGCGGAGTCATCGAAGACAGGCGATAAGTGTTAATGGCCAAGAAAATTTGTGCCTGTACTTGAAGTATATGTTCAATGTAATCAAAAATCTCCACACACAACTGAAAGTACAAATTAAAATCGTTGCCAACGGTTCGAGCAAATTCATTAAAGTCAAGTGCCAAAGAACCAGGTATATTACCATTTTTCTGATGAAATTCTAGTTTATTTACCAATAGTCTCGTGTATACTTCAATACACTTACCCACACCATCCTGCAAATGACCCCACATTTTGCCAACTTCCAATATCAGGGTTTTATGGGTCTGTGAATGTTTGACAGCACTTTCATGGCCTTCGCGCAGCACTTTGTGTAGTAAATGACAAAATTTCCATGCCGTAAATCTATGCTCCATTATCGGCTGGCGGGTAATTACCGCCCAAAAGGGTTTGGCACTTTTCGATCGATGTGTTGCTATGATAACCGAACGGGCGTGTTTCACTTTTAATGGAGCTTCTGAGGGGCTTAAAGCTTTAGTTATACTTATGTGTAGTTGATATTCCTTATCCATTTTGGCTTTCTTTTTAATTAAAAATAAATTATTGTACAGGTATGTTACAACGAAAAGGTACTTTTTTCTTGTTTGTGTCTATATCATTAATTATTATGCTAACAAACACCTTTTTTATCGATTTCAACACAACAATAGAGAAAATATTGTATTTAAAATGTTAGCATTTTCCACCTTTTTTATCTTATCGAATTTATTTATGAAATATTTTAACACACAAATACAATAAGTGAATTATTACTAATAATATTGATACGGAGATGCCAATTGTTTGAATGCAAAAAAACACGCTGAAACCGATCAAATAAGCGTAAAATTGCATTACACCATTTCGAAAGATATTTGGAAATTTTATTTAATTTTTTTTTTTTTTTTTTTAAAAAGAATTGGAAGATTCAAGTGCTCCGATTTGATTGATTTTTTTTGCTATTATATATTTATCGGTGGAAAATGATGTAAAATTTTTTATCGCAATTAAATATTTTTGAAGTTATAGGGCTTTGAAAATCGAATTTGAAAATTGTTTATTAAAAAGTTGAGTAAAAAGGAAGAATTAAATTAGCGATACGCTTTTAGATATACTACAGGAGTTAAAAACTATTTTCGCCACGGTCAAAGGCCGGCTTTATAAAAAAAAACAAATTTCACAAAAATATTACATTTTAAAATTTACAAATATTTTAAAAAATTGTGTTCACAAAACATTTTTTATTTTATTTTTATAATATGTCATATAACATTTTTAAATGGGACATAGTAATATTTGCATCGGATAAAATTATAACATAAGAAATTATTTACGATTTTGATACATAGAGGTTAGAGATTGAGTGCCAGGCCTCATGAAGTACCAGAACTGGTAAGGTTATAAAACTAGATTCAAGGACTATTTTTACTTGTCATTAAAGTGATGTAAAATTTTTTCCGCTTTTTCTCGGTTTACATTTATACGTCTTTTGAATTTCAAATTATTTAATGCATTTCAAAGCACTAATATATACAACATTGACCATATTAAACCACAGATTTAATAACTATTAACTAACTCCTTGGGAAGAATATGTTTTGTATAAAAATGGCGTATTATTATTTTATTTATTATTATTATTATTATTTTATGTATTATTTATTTATTTATTTATTTATTTATTTATTTATTTATTTATTTATTTATTTATTTATTTATTTTTGATATTCGAAAAAAGTTTATTTAACGAAGCCAAAGTTCGACATACCCATAGGAGAAAGTCTTTATGATAAACTTTATTTATGTAAAAAATATATATTTTAATAGTTACGGTAAACGTAATTATTACTCATTTTTTAATTTTGATATTTTTGTTTTTCAAAATTTTATGTTTTTATTTTTTTACTTAATATATAATAAGATTATAATTTTCTGCCTATTGTGGAATAAGTTAGAAGAAGAAAATTCTTAATATGGTATCATTTCGGTTTTTGATATTTTAGTGGCAGCACTATCAAAGGTCTCCAAACTGTCAAATATGATTCAGCCTCATCATGGAGAAATTATTAACAGCTGTAAAACGTAAACAAATGCAATAACATGGATTTATTAACAAATGAAAAGTTTAAATGCAGGTAAATTAATAAATAATTTGAATTAAAATAGTATATCAAACATTTTTATCTTTCTAGCGTTAGTTCGGTGCTAAATAAGGATACCAAACAACATGGCAAACAATTTTTATACGATCAACAAGATGATACCGCCTGGAGTTCCAATGAGGTAAGGTTGATGGGAAAGATCTTGCAGAATTTTAATAAAATAAATAACTACTTTAGGGTACTCCACAGTGGATAGCTATTGAGTTTGAGGAACCTCAAACAGTGAAATCATTTAGTTTTCAATTTCAAGGAGGTTTTGCGGCTAAAGAAGCGAAAATTCAAATTCATAAAAGTGAAGAAACTGAAAACAACTCTTTATATGAGGAACCCTTTTATGCCGAAGATATAAATGCTGTGCAAAACTTTAATCTTAAAGCGGAACAAACAAATGTAAAGAGAATCAAGTTTTTAATTGAAAGTAGTACTGATTTTTTTGGTCGTATTATTGTTTATAATTTAAAGATTTTTAAATAAAGTTTTGTAATGTTTTAATAAAAACCCAATTCCTACTTACTACTAGAGGGCACCACTATCTTTATGTATACTTTTCGACAGAACTGTCATTTTGACATATAGGTTTTTTGACAGCCGGATGTTGCCAATGCGGCCATATTGAAAATCACCTTTCCTTTTCTCTTTCTTTCGAAACGTGGAAAACGTCAACATTGGTTGGTTTTTCTCGTATTGTAAATTAATTTTTACAAAAAAATTCTCTACAAATTAACACAATGTAAGTGAAACACATGCAAATATTGTCGCTATGATTGTTTTTTCTAACGTACGTTTGTTTTATTCCAGATGCCCCGTGAAATCAAAGAAGTTAAAGATTTCTTAAACAAGGCTCGTCGCCTCGATGCTCGTGCCGTCAAGATCAAGAAGAATCCCAACAACACCAAGTTCAAGATTCGTTGCTCCCGTTTCTTGTACACCTTGGTCGTCCAAGACAAAGAGAAGGCCGAGAAAATCAAGCAATCCCTTCCCCCAGGCTTGCAAGTTAAGGAAGTCAAGTAAAAAGTGACTACCTAAACTTAGTTTCCAAACCATTTAGTTGCTAATTAATTTAACATAATGTCTGTCCGCCTAAGGAGAAACATGAGTGAGCTAATGGTGTAGAGAATATGGAGTAGTATGGAACGAATGTGGTGTGTCGTAATTGTAGCTGATTTTGTGCATATAAAAAATATTTAGTTGTATTTTGTTTATTTTTAAATACAACTTTTGTTTTGTGTGTTGCAGAGCCAGATGCAATATTTTGTTATAAACAATTTTACAACACTCACATCATGTTTTGTCTATGCAGTTATTTTATACTAAAACAACAACAACAAAACCATTAAAAAGAAAAAATATATACAACAATGTTGTAAATTTTAAAACAAAAAGTGAATTTGTGTTAAATTATTTATTGTTGGAAATATTTTTTTGACTTGAACAAATATTATTCATTCATATGAGAATTGCATGCGATATTTTATTTTATTTGTATACAGTGATTTTCAGTTTATTAGTGTTTTAATAATAGGAAGAAATTTTGAAAAAGTGGTGGAAAGATTTTTGTAATGACTAAAGAAACATGTGTGTTTAAAGACGAATAACAATGTTTACTATTTTCCGAATTCAAATGGCTAATATAATTCCAGACTATGGTTCAATGTAGAACATATACATCGCATTTCAAATAAAATTAATATCGGATAGATATTACTAGAACTAAAAGAAAAACATTCTGAATGATGAATCCAAAATTAAATCCACGACTATAATGGAGGGAATATTATTGTGCTTATTTATTTTTATAGAGGCTACTACTACCCATTAATCTTTCCATTCCTTAACTCAATAAAAATAGTAAATTAATATACTAGGATTAATAATTTGCGAAAAATGTGAAGAAACGCCTAAGTTGAGCTCGATGTCTAATTTTAATAAAATTTTGAGAAGGAGCATCACGATTGCAAATTTAAATGAAATAAATTTTCTGCATTCTGCCTTTCACCTTAGACAAATCCTTTCTATTTTTATTACTATCGTGAAATTTTTTTTGGTTCTTTAGACTGATGGAATCCACCCCTAAACTTACCCGCACTAGTTTATTAAATTGGTGGAACGAGATAAAAGAATTACACACAATTTAAGGACTCTGTAACAGTTGTTTAGGTATGCGATAATTAATATTTTGTTTGTGTAGAGTCTCCTCTGGTCCAATCAGAAAATTTAAAATCAAAAAAAAATTAAAATTGGACTATTAAGGCATATTAATAAAAATGTGTCAAATTATTTTAATTTATCTTTCAAATTGCGACTTGTAGTTCAATTACAAGATTCACATGGTTAAATACCATTTTTTACTAAATCTATGTAACGATTATATTTTTCCAGAATAATTCACAAAGATAATGTTTTGTCAAAAATACACAAATGTATGAACATAAAATTTATCCCTTTATTATATTATTAAAAAAACAATTAATTGCTTCTTGAACTATTAGTCGTCAAATGGTCATCCTCTTCACCCACCTCTAACATTGCCTGCATGATTTTTCTTTTAAGGCGTTTACGTGAAACTTCCGAATTTAAATTACGAAATTCATTTGCTACCAGCTCACCAAAAGCATCCCATTGATCACGTAAAACTGATGCTGGTCTATTCGATGAACTCGAACAAATCGAAGATATTACTGGAGTTGTTATTGAAGGTGGGGAGGATGATGCAGACGATATAATGTGTGTATGCGAGGGAACAACAGTTAAATTATTAGAATTCAATTCTAATATAGATGAGTCGTCATTGATATTTATAACGTCTGTTTGAGCGGAAGAAGTACAAGCTGAAGAATTTGGTGGTAAACTTTGAGAATTTTTCTTATTATTACAGGATTTATTAAAACTACGTGATGAAATGTTAGTTACTTCTTGATTATTTGTTTGTTGTTGTGGAGGTTGATATTTTTGATCGTAGACTTCGTCACGACTATTGGTTTGGCCAACATCCACAACTTCGTTTTCGAACGAACGATAATCATCTGTTATAACTTCTTCAGTTACATTATCATCATATTGAAATTGTGTCAAGTCTTCGGGATTTGTATTATTGCTGCTTCCACTGCTGCTCGGTAATACTGAAGTAACATTAATATCATCATCTGATGTATTAAAGTCAAACTTTAAACGCATTTTCTGCAACAGTTTAAAATAATTTCAATATAATGTAACAAAAAATAATAATAATTAATAAATAATTACCTTGGGTGGTTGGAATGCGGTTTGATATCCACCCGGTCTAGGTTCTATAACATGACGTAAAAACATTAACGATTCAAAATGACTCCATTTGCAACGCAAGTCCATAGCGTTAGCATCATCCAAGCTGACACCTGCCTCTTCGATTCGTTGTTCCAACTTTTTCATCTCCGTATTGAATTGATTTCGTAGATTATGTATCTTCTTGCCAAATTCAAATTTTGGAACTTGTAGCTTTTTGCAAATATCCTCTATGGCTCTATTACGTTTATCTTTACTTTTGTACGCTTCATGCCAGTGGTTCCATAGACATTCATGTTTTTTATACAACTCAATCAATTGATTTATCTTTTCTCTACTCCATACTGAGGTCTTGCGGTTCAATGCTTGATGTTGCTGCTCTTGTATAAGATTCTGTTTATGTGACGTAACTGTTGGTGATTTTTCCACTTTCATCTTGTATTTTTTTTTTAACGTATATTTAAATTTGAATTAAATTTTATTTCATAGCAAACAAATTTATTTCATTTATTAAAAATTTCTATATTTCATCAATATTATAAATGGCTTGCTACAATAATGTAAACATCTGATTGTCTTTTCATAATTTTCTCTCACGCCATATTGTTTTTGTGTCAATTGCATGATAGAAAATTGTTCACATTGATAACAGTGTTGCCAGAGTAATAATACAAACTTTTGTGATTACAATTTTAAAGTGGAAAAACCAAAAAATAGATTTCTTTATTTATGAATACATTTTCGTGTTGCGTTTTGTTTAATTAAATTGTTTTTCTAATATTGAGATTGTACATATGTATTAGCATGGAGAAAACACAATAAATTGAATATAAAACGCTGATTCTGAACCACGATATTTATGTATAATAGTTTAATTCTGTTAACAGTTCTGAAAATAGTTAAAACAATATGTTGAGTAGGGTTTATCAAATCGACTTTCGAATAAAAAGTCGAAATTAGCCGGAAAAAATCGAAAATAGTCGCGGTCGAAAATAGTCGAAAAAAATCGATTAACTTGGAAAAACTATGAAACCCTAATGTTGAATCCTCTATGCGGACATTTTTGCATTTTACATGTATCCAGTAAGATAAGTAACATTTTGTATTTTGTCCATTTTTTCAAAA
>MINK01172736.1:0-18804 GCA_001735545.1 Phormia regina
TTCTAACCTTAAGTCAGAAATTTGTTCGTGGTCCTTCGAACCGGATGTCAAATTACAACAGCGTTAACGACGATAGGTTCAACTTGCCAGTGTTGCCGATTTCTGTGTAATTATCCAAAAATGAGACAATTTTAAATTTCTTGAATAATTTTTGGATAATCAAATTTCTGTGTAATTTTTGTATAATTTCAATGGAACCTAATTTCATAAATAAGCAACAAAAATAAATATTATCTCATTTGTTGTACAAAATTGATCCAAATGATCCAAATATTCTTTGAACTTTTATTGGAAGTTATGAACTATTGTATGTATTTTTGTAGCAGGGAAAATGTAAATTTCTAAGAAGATTAAAATTTCACATATTTATAATTTTATTACATCTTTACAAACATAAAACAAAAATTTTATTAAACAATATAAATATTAAATTTTTGAGAAGCAATAAACAAAACTCATAAAAAAGATCACAAAAAGAGGTCATCATTGGTAGAACAATCATGTGTTAAAAACTGTAGTGACAACGCATTGTTAAAACCAACGATTTTACAGTTTGTTCTTATTACTTTTTTTTATATTTTATAAGATCGCAGAGCTATTATTATTTTTATTAAAATTAATTAATTTTTAAAAAATTTACATTTTTGTGTAATTTTTTAAATTTTGGATAATTTCAAGGCTTTGGTAGTGTAAAATGAACTATTGACTCCGGCAACTGAGTACCTCAATATTGCACCCAGTGCAAGCGCCATGTTTAGGTTTCAACGAAACCCAAATGGATAAAACACCACGAATGCTGACAGAGTGTGTAGTGGCACAGAAAACACGTATTCCATTCTGCTTATGTCTAATTATAATCCACATATAGTGCTTTAGTTCCGCCAAACAGAGACAATTTAGGATTGCAAACTCTTTTACATATAAAATTGAAAGATGAAGAAACTTAACAATATATGGTCAGTTAAGAGCAACCATTTTATTGGAAAAATTTTAAATACTTGCTCAAATAATTCGAACAAATGCCTTATTTAAACAATAGAAAAAGCAAATAATTTGAATATTCTAATGGACACCCATTTAGCCAATCAGATATACGGACATCATTAGATCGAATTAAATAGTGACTTTGAGTTTATTTGTATACTTTAAGGTGATTTTTGGATAATTTTTGCGTATGTTGATGTAGGGTATAATGGCAAATACCATAGTTGGGGTTAATGATTACATTTTTAATTAAATTACTTTGCAAGTAATATTTTCAATTACAAATATAAGTCATTTTAATTGTATATTTCCATTAAAAATTACAATGTAATTGAAAGTAATTGTAATTAATTACTCTTACAATTTTTATTTTTGGTAATTTCGTTTTCAACTTTGTTGTTAATTTAAAAAACGTATATGAGCTATTATCAAAAATATTTAATTTTAGCCCTTTTCAGTCCTTTTGATTTTATTTCTTTTGTATACAGATAAAATGACTCGAATGCATGTAAAATCAGTTCGCGTTAATCATTTCAAGTGAGGGGCGCGAAAGTTATACAAACTACAAGAAAGTTTAACAAACTAAAAGTTTATCTACAATTCTGGTCAAAATCATACGTAATACCAAATCGTACAGAGTTATTCATATAGAATTTATGATAATTTCAATGTTGAATGGTGTCAGTGCATCATATTTTAGGGTTTCCTAGTAAAATTAAAAAAAAATTTTTTTTTTTTGATCGAAGTTATTTATCCATATATTGAATGAAAATATATTTCGTTAGAGTTTATTACATAGAAATGCTTTTTAATATTGTGATCCATTTTTAAAACACAAGTGAATATATTTTGTTCTAAAAAATGTTTATCTCTCAAACATATCTGATGCGTCTCCGAATTTTAATTAAACACCTACTAATTATATTAATTATAGTTAATTTCATGCTGTCCACACGATATGCCTTAGCGAAATGTGTTTTGACAAAAGTGTCCCGTGTTCGATTTGACTTAAATTTAAAATCCCGATCAATTATATTTATCGCTACTCTTATATCTATATATCTAATATTTGTTTAAATTGCAATTTTCTATATAAAAATACAAAAATAAAAAGTGCAATTTTTGCATAATTTTCAAAAAGTCCATACAATTTTTGTATTCAATTTATTTTTAAGGCTCCCTCGATTTTGTTATGTAAAATGGCAAAAAACTAAGTTCACGCAGTAATCCAAACAATTTCATATGAAAATGTTCATGTGCCTCGTGAAAAACTGACTTTAAAAAATTGTCTCACTTGTTTTCCATACTTTGAGTCTATCTACTACGTTGACTATTTCGGGCATATTAAAAAGATATAGCGCTAAATACGCATAATTACAAAAAGTATAAGTAGACCGCGCGCAAAAAAAAAACTGAACAATTTTAAAAACCGAAAAAAATTTTGTCATCAAAAATTTACTACCCGGTAGTTATTTGTTGAAAGTCTGCACAATAACAAAGATGATGCAGAATTTATGTACTAAGTCCAATTAGTTTACTTATGATAGTGTAAAATAAACGCGCAAACAAAAATTGTAGAAGAATAATAAAAACTTAAGTAGTTTTTATCAGTTTTTCTATATTCTTGAACTTTGAACAACAAACCTGATTAGAAAAAAATCTATTGAACTCACAAGACTAAATTACATTCAAGTCTTGTGAGTTCAGATCTGTGACTAATTTGTTCAATATACTATTACTACAAAACTTATTAAGGATTTAAATCAATTTCAGCCAGGTTAAAAATTTTTGATAATTGCCCATATATATGGAAGTTAATTAGTATTTGAAAATTTCAATTACAATTACATGTAATTGTAATTTAAAATTTCAATTACAAATTACTGGTTAATAGTAATTGTGCATATAATAGATAACAAAAAGTAATGATTATCCCCCAACCCTGGCAAATAGAAGATTTTAAATGAAATAATGTTCCATTATAAAATATATTTTTTATCGGTCCCTTCGAGAATAACTAAACAGCTTTGTTGAGTTAAACACCTAGAAATCGAAAACTATCTTTCCGTTTGCAACTACTTATGATCCAAAATTCTTCTTTTTTTTCATTTGCCATCTTACTTAGAAAGTAGTACCACCATCAGGTCAAGAAGATTGAAAAGGTTTAAACTTTGATTTCACAACTAATTCCGATATATAGTATTATTAAATCCCTTTTTTTATAATTGAACCTAGTTCTCGCAATAAATCATGATTTGTAAAACTGAAGAATTTGAATTATGTATTAAAGCAGATATTGAAAACGACTTGTATAATTTTGTTCAAAAAATTCTATTTAAAATTGTCTACAAGCCGTTAAGGAATAAGCCTTTTGAGAAAAATTAAATTTTATACGCAATTTATTTTTGTTATTCATAAAAATTTGAGTGTAAAAAATGTTAAAAGGATTAGAATAAATAAAGAGGATTAGAATCTTACATATTAATGCAGTGCATCCGAATTGACTGAGAAAGCCCGTACCACAGAATCTGTGTTTCCCTGTGTAATAGATACTGATGATATGATATAGAGATGACAATTTAAGATGGCATGAGAAAAACTACTTATTGCTATCCAAGACCCCTTATCTAATAATATTCGTAAAAGTGGGTTCATTGACCTTATTTGCTAAAAACATATTGTTTTAGCAAATAAAGTTCTAATAAATTCATACCGTGGTTATCGTTATTGATACTCCATAGATTTAATTGTATATGTATATCCTTTTATAACATATCATCTATCTTTAGTTAAGGAATTAAACAGATTACTATTTTCATTATAATCTACCAGTCTTGAGGTGGTTCAATTATATATGGGCATTATATAAGATTAGCTTGCTTTTAAGCCCTTTAATGATATCCAGTTGACCCAATATTGATGTACGAATTGATATCAGATCTTCCACCAATTTTTTTGGATACAAATACAGAATAGAACTGAGTTCTCTACTTAGTACATAAACAGTTTGTAAATGTTTCCCGTAGCTAATATACTGATCCCCTCTCTTTGTCCTACGGGCTGTACTTGAATTATGTATTAAAGCAGATATTTTGGCAATGAAAATAAACAATTTTTATTAATAAAAAAATGTATTAATTATTAATTGAACATATTTTTATTTTATTTTTACGAAATTTGTTTCCAAAATATACCTACCGGTAATTAGAAATTGATCGCAATAAAAAAAATATCGTCGTCTGCTACTGAATAAACATAGTTATGTACATATACATACATACATATATATGTATATGCACTTCAAATATTACTAAACAACCAGCCACCAACTAAAACAATTCATCAATCTTAACAACGCGGTATTTTTATACATATTATTATTGTTTTTGAACAACAGATAAACAAGATTTTAATAAACATTTAATTAAATTTAAAAAATATAATAATAAAAACAACATTTTTAATACATTTTCCTGTTTCATTAATTCTAGATTACAAAACAAACATATCGAAGAGAACATTCTGAAGGAGACAAAAATATCACGTGAACATTTAACACCTGAAATACCATTGTATTTAATAACATCTGAATGTAGACTTTTTCATGAGCCTCAAATTAATGCAGAAAATCGAATATTTAAAAATGATCCATTCTGGGCATTTTATTGGCCGGGAGGTCAAGCTTTAAGCAAGTAAATGTTTAAAGAAAATAAAATTATTAAAATTGTATGTCATTTTTTTTTTAATTAAATTTTCAGATTTGTTTTGGAAAATCCAGATGTTGTTAAGGACAAATCCGTTTTAGATGTTGGTAGTGGTTGCGGTGCCACATCTATAGCAGCTATTATGAAAAGTGCTAAATATGCTGTGGCTAATGATATTGATGAAGGTAAGTGTAAATATTGTTGTATTTTTCTATAAACCTTTAATGCGCAAGTTGTTATACCCTACACCACCATAGGTAGTGGGGGTATTATGTGTTTGTGCAAATATTACTCAGGGGAAAAAATTCCTACGCCCACCTTAAAGTATACCATTCGACTCAGAATCACTTTTTGAGTCGTAGAGATAAGCCTTTTGATTTTGGTCATGATCGGCCAAATGTTCTCTCGGAATAGAGTTTTACAACTCAAAATAACCTTGAAAATTGAAATATTTTAATGAAATTTAACATAAATCCATAAATCCATATGCCAGCTTCAATATAAACCCCTCTTTCAAAAATATATATAAATGACAGTGCAAAAAGATCGGTTCATAATTGACAATAACTCCCATAAAAACCCAATTTCGGGAATCACCAAATATACATGTGAATCTTAGTATTGACGTAGTGTTCTGTATTAGTATTTTTATTTTTCACTTAATACAAATATAGCTCCATAAATGGCTTCTGATGATCTGTTAATATTTGATACCTTTTTTAAAGGGTTAATCCATTTTTAACATTTCTTCACGAAAATAATCTTTGGGAGAGCCCTTTTATTTTCTTACTTTAAAATTTAATATCGACTTAAATTTTTGCTAAGCTATACTTGTTTTATCTGATTCTATTGTGATCTAATATTAATAACATATTCCGAAAACAATAATTTTTTTTAAATCTTTAATGTGGTTTGAAATATAAATAGAACTATTATTCCTAACTCCCATGAATATTTATAATATTGGTGTTGTGTTGACATTAAGAACAATAAACTTTTGCCATTAGCATATACAATGGCGCTTGCGGATTATCAACACAGAACCATATATATCTTTAAATTCATGTTTGAAAGTTTATTCAAAGAGTAATATAATAATGCAAAGTACTCTTTTATGGATTCTCAATTTCATTATAAATATTATAGAAAATTCAAAAAAGTACCAACAATTCTCCCCCCTTGACTTACCACTTATGGTCCTATCTTTAGTTTCATGTTTCTAGTTATGTGTCAGAAAAAGGAAAACATTTAGAATTTCCAAATAGTACCAAACACATATTCACCAATTTTCGATAAAATACAAAATTGAGCTTACAAGATTTAAAAAATACAGGGTGCCAGAGAAGTACCAAAAATCTCGTCTTACTGGATTTATTCAGTGCATAGTGTGGTCAAACACAATTTTTTTGGTAATAAATCTGAATTTCCTAAACTACTGGTCGAATTCAATTAAAATATGTGGAAGAGTTGTATAGGAGGATCTAACCTTTTAAAAAACTAGTCTCATTGTCACCCTGTAATAATTCGAGATAAGCTACAGGGTGTCAAAGTTAATTTTGAATTTTTGATTTTCTGCCTCGACCTTCTTTAGTTTTTTTTACTTTTTATGAAATCTGCTCTCCTGCATGCGTTTTTGCCGTGTGACATTTTTTTTTTATTAATCGATAAAAAATTAAGCTTTTTTTAGTTTGACCTTTTTCGACCAATGCTGGATGTAAGATGCAAACATAAATCGATTCTAAATTTCTTTATTAACCATTTATGAAGCCTATCTTTTGAAATATATAAATTATTTATGGAACTTTGAGGAAAAAATGAAAGAATTGTACTAAATTTTTGTAAAAAATATAAATTTTTCATACCAGTTTCAAAGTCCAGACTTTGAATATTTTTCACGTCTAGACGAATTAAGATAATCCAAAAATTCTTTCAGTATATTATTTTGAAATATATAATAATATATAACTTTTACCTTATATACCACCTGACTTATTCCCGAAAAACTAAAGAAAGTCGAGACAAAAAATCAAAAATTCAAGCGTAAATATTTTTTTTAACTGTAAGAGATAACTAAGTTGAGAAGTTACGATTTTTTTACTTTTACCTAGTCGGGATAGTCAACTTTGACACCCTGTAGCTGATCTTGTGTTATCACAGGGTGACTACGAAATTATTTTTCAGAAAGCTTAGGTCCTCCTCTACAACTCGTCCATACATTTTAACTTAATCCGACCAGTAGTTTAGGAGATTCAGATTTATTACCAACAAATATGTGTTGGACCCCACTGTGCAGTGGGAGACCAATCTACAGTCTACATTTCATCTCTCTAGATTTAACATTATGGGCTGTGCAATATCAGTCAGTAAATAACGTTAGACGTTTCTATATATATATATATATGTTTAGAAGATTAATATATAAATAAATTTGATCAACTTTAGGTACTTATAGGAGTTATATTTACTCTTGCCTCTGATAATATCAAATAGTTAATTTAACTTAAACTTATTTAATTTTTTTCGTTTATTTTTCAGCCGCCTCATATGCTGCTCAATTAAATGCCAAATTAAATAATATAAATTTAGAAAAATTACAAACCTCCAGTGATAATTTAATTGGTTGTAATGTTTCCGAAGACATTATTTTCATTGGTGACTTATTCTATGATGAAGAAATTGCCGAAATTCTGCTACCTTGGTTGCACAAGTGCAGCAAGGAGGGTAAATTAATTTTTATTGGTGATCCCGGCCGTCATGGTTTAACCGAAAATCGTTTGAATTTTATGAAAAAATTAGCTACTTATGAACTGACAGAGAATTGTTGTATAGAAAATAGAGGATTTAAATATGTTAATGTTTGGAGATTTCAATAATATTTAATTTGATTTAATTTGAATGAATAAAAGACAAATTTAAAAAAAAAAAAAGTTTGTTAACATTTACTTTTGTTTTATTTTTGCATTTTAAGAGCATCTTGAATGTAAATTTTACAATTAATATTTAAATTTCAATTGGTTTCTTATTTTTTTGTGTAAATCTGTGTATGTGTGTGTGTATGTGTTTGAGTTTGTATTTTCTTTATCCATGTGTATTTATAATTCTAATCAATAAACAACTACAATGATTGCAAATTGCAAACATTTTCTTAATATTATTTTAGTTTTTCTTTTTATAATAATATTATACAAATTGATTTTATTAATTTTTATGTTTTAAAAATAATAATTTTTTTTTAATAAAATTATCCACATTATTTAAAATGTAGAAAGTTGAAAAGTTTAAAAATAGTATAAAAACAAAAGAATAATATTTAAAACTTAATAGATGTACTTTACGTATGTATGTATATATGTATGTATGTATGTTTATTTAAAATTACACTTTTAATTTTAAATTTTAATTTATTTCTTATTTTTTATATTATTAAGACTTAAAAATAATTAATGTTATACTAATGATTATTATTAAAAATAAACAAAATTACTTAAGTATTTATTTCTAAAATGTAGAGGGGAAATTACTGCCAGTTTTTTTTTATTTATTTATATTTTTCTGTTTTAATGAAGAAAACTTTTTGTTAAAAATTGTTTACAGATTACTTAAAAATAGTTTAAGAACTTTATTATTATTATTTTTTTTAAAAATAAATATAAAATAATTGCTTCAAATAAAAAATGTTTAACAGTTTGGGGATTTATTTTGTTTTTAAAAAGCTTAAATAATTTTAATTATCAAATTAACAATTTAATTATTATTATTTTTTTTAATTAGTTGTTTTTTTTTTTTTTTTTTTTAATTCAAAAATTGTAATTTTTGAAATAATTTTTTTTTTATAACACATTTAGAAAAGAAAGCGCTTGTTTTGACATTATTTTTCAAATGAAAAAGGCAGTTTTCACACAAAAAATTACAAAAAGTAATAAAAACGATAAATCACTTTAAGTGTAACAACTTAGAAATTGGAATTTATTATTATTTTTTTTTAATATTCTAATGGAGGGCATTCTCAATAAAAAGAAAAGGAGAAGAGTAAAACAATAAAAACATCTATGTACTTGCGTTTTTTCTGTATAATTCATTTGGGCATATTTTTTGTTACAAAACTTAAATATTTAAATTTTAAAATGCAATAAAATATATTAGTAAAATATTTAGATATATAAAATAAAATATTTAATTTAAGTTTTTGAAAATATATATAAGTAAATAGTTATGCAATAACTTTTTATAAAGAATTTAATATAAAGGTTAACCTTAAATTGTATATATCAACAGAATTCACATTCACTATAGACATATGTAGATCTCCTAAGATGATGTTGATTTATTTATTCAATAAAGTTTCAATGATTTCTACATTAATTATAAACATAATTCCATTAATGGATGAAATAATGGGTACATTTCGTGTCTTTACAAAAAAAGTTAAACAAACATGTTTTAAACAAATTGCACCTGTTGTTATAAATTACTTTATTAACAGATATCCTGCCTTGAAAATTTTCGATTAATTATGTTTGAGCTCTACGAATTAATTTCCTAATGATTTTTTTTCCAAAATTATTGATAGATCAAATTGAGTTTTTCTTATCATTTCTTTGTAATATTATTATTAGTTTTCTTTTATTATTAAATTAATCCCAAACAAAAATTAAATCCAAATACAAACATAAGAATTATTCCAGCCAGTTGCCTACAGATCTTATTTAGCAGTAATACTATTGAATTTAAAAAAAATATTGTATATTTGTTAACAGGAAACGTTAATTAGTACATGTTTATTTACCAAAAATTCTTAAAAATAGTAAAAGTACTAAAGAAAAAATATATTTAAAAGATTTTTTTTTTTTATAATACAAATAGAATACCAAAAGTAATAATAGAAATAATAGAACAAATTTATTTATAGATATTCGAAATACAAATAAAAGAAGAAAACAAATAATAAAACATGTTATTTAAAATAAAAATATTGGTATATAATTAAGATGCAACAACATTTTCTTTTTAATTGGACATTTTTTTTTTTAATTCATGGAAAATTCTAATATAGAAAATTTATATAAATACATACAGAGAAATTGATTAAATTATTTTCTAAATAAACAATAATTTTGTTTCATCAATGTGATAAGTTTTCATTTAAAAATTTTATTTATTTATTTTCTTAATTTGTGCCTCGAATTGAGAATAAAAGGAATTTTTGTAATTATTATTAATATTTTTTAATAAAAACAAAGACACTTTATATCTTAAATGTATAAATAAAAAAAGAAACTAAATGAGTGCTTTTTGTTATTTTTTTTTTTTTGTTTTAATTCTAAAAGAAAATTTCTAAATATAATAGAATAGAAATAAAGATTTTAAAACGAAATAAAAAAATAATTGGGAAAATTACATCAACTATGTATATTAACTTTATATATATATATATATGTAAAGTTATGATTCTATTTATATATTTATAATAAATCAATAATAATTATAAAAAGAGCACAGCGGTAAGTTAGAGAAAATAATGAGGCATTTGTGTATGTATGGGTGAGTATGTGTGGATGGAGGAAGAAGTGTTCACTCCGTTTCTGCCACCATTTTTAAACAATTTAACTTTCACATAATCGGATCCGGTCCTTGTCCTTCCAAATCTGAAACTTGACTTTGATAGTGTAAAGCATGTTGATAGGCTTTCTTAACAGCTTTACGTTCTGTTGGCTTACGGGATTCAACAAGTTTTTGTTGATCCAATTCCTTATCAATACCCAAAATTTCAAGTTTGTTATCGGGTAACCATTGCCAAGTTCGTTTAGCATCGAAAAATAAAACTAAAAATACCTCCATATCGTGGGGATAATTTTTTCGCAAAGCTAAAACATCGGTAGGAGGTGCGGGTAATGGCACACCGTTATAAACAAACCCCTTGGGGGTTTTTGGATCTAATATCAAAGCTGGATACCAAGGATAACCGCGACATTTTGCCCAGACCAGCTGTAATGGCTCAAGGGGAGGCTTCAACAGATGCTGTGTTGTACTATTTGAGTTGGTAGTTGTTTCATTACTGGTGTTATTTATTTTCGTTTTGCCATTATTGTTAGAGGAAACGGCGGGAGACCCTGCTATTAATGCGTTATTATGACTCTTGCGTGTTTTAGTATTATTTACATTATTTGGTGTAGGCGTAGCGTTTCGTTGTTTATTAGACGAACGTGTCGCCGTTTTTGCTGACGTTGCAATAGCAGGAGTGGTGTTATGAGCTGCAGGTGTAGGCGATGAATCCGTATTGACTTGCGTCGGCGCTGGTCTTCTCTTTTGTTTTGAACGCATTGTGTTACGTACTCGTTTATCTAATGGTGTTGGCGTCCGTCGAGTTATGCTTCGTGTCTGAGTATCAGAATCCGCATCAACATTGCCTACATCACTCTCACCGCTACAACTCATGGCTTGGCCATTGTTACCTTGATCATCTGCTCCTATGGTAGTACTATCATTCATTTCTATGTCTGGTCTATCTCGAGTGTTATTTTCCTCTACCTCAGGTTCACTCTTTTCATCGTCTTCATCTTCGTCCTCCTCGTCATCGTCGTCGTCATCACTAGAATCGTAATCGGAACCACTGCCACTAACACTAAAACCAGAACAACTACTACAGGGACTACCGGAGATGTCACTCATGTCATCATCATCACTTTCGCTGACATCACGCTCATTGTTGGTGCGATAAACTCGAAACTTATCGGGAATATGTTGATAACTACTTAAATTAGATGCTGACGTTAAAGGTGGTATTGCTTGCGGCGCTGATGTTGATGGTAACAAAGAAGATTGTTGAGCTGCTCCCAACAATGAAGATGAATTATTTGTTGGCGTCGAGCCCATTAGACCAGTAACACTGCCAGTCGGTGGTGCACCAGTTCGATTTGGTGACTTTTTCGGTGACATTGATGAACTATTACGCATTTCAGTTAATCGTTTATGTCGTGCATTACGTTTTGGTGATTTGCCTGATAGTGTTGCAGAAACCTGATTGATGCTGGCTGACAGCGGTGTTAGTTGATTAAGGCCACCACTTAGTTTATTGCTTAATGATAAGGCTGAGGATACAAGAGAAGCTGGCGCTACCGCTGATGTAGCAGCATTGTTAACGGATGCTATAAGGGAACCCATTGTTGAGACTGGCGTTGATATGGCAGAGTTATGCATTTCTTCTTTAACGGGTGTTGTTGATGTTGAGGTGGTGGTCGTCGTCTCTGTGGGTCGTTTAAGTGCGGCCTGCGCTTTACGTGTAAACAGCACCGCAGTTCTGTAATAGCATTTGCGTTAAATATTTTTAGATACGTCAATATAGTTTTTAGTTCTTAAGCTAATAAATAATAATTTCAATGATTTAAAAAAACGAGATTGAAAAATATAGTTCGGTCACGCCCAACAGTATGTAGGGTATCATACTGTGCAATTTAAAATTGTGAATCGAATTTCATAAAATTGAATAAAATTGATGGAGAAAATGATTCTAAGTCGATTTGTGTACTTTAATATGAGGGTCCGATGATTTTTTTCCGTGGGGTGTAAGGAATATTATCCAACCACATATGGTGGTGTATAAATTTAGTGCATAACAAACTAGTATTGTATGGTGAATAACCCTACAAATCGATGATTACGCAGATATTGATAGAGTTTTCAAACACTGAATAGGCAATTAAATTTCTTCATTTCATGTAAATCATTCACATCTAACAGTACTTTGACACTCGAAAGTGCACTTTCAAAGTGTCTAGATTTATGTAAAAACAAGCATTTTCAATGAAAAAACTGAGTCGGACACTAAAATATTTATGCAACACTATTCCCAAAATTCCATATAAGACCCAACTTCGGCAATTACACAAAAGTGCATAAATAGATATGAATGTTACTATTAATGTAATATTCTATATTAGTATCTTTTATTTTACACTTAATACAAGTATCGATCGCAACTGTTTCCTTCTCGAATTTAGGTACACATAGACAATAATGTATGATATCATATAGTCAGGCTTGATCAACTATTTTTATCTTGTTTTATTAAAAAATGTGCTCCATGATGTCGAATGAAAAATTCAATCGATAAAATTATCGGAAACAATAACCAAATTGTAAATTTATTCTTGTTTTCAATATAAATCGCCGAAACGAATTTTTGTTTTAATATTAAGACGGATATTTATATATTATGTGAAAATATGCACTTAAAAATGTTAAAATATGCATTTATTACTTATTTAATAAAATCGAAACACAAAATGTATTGTACCAAAAAACACTACAGAAGAAACGCTGTAACTTTTTTACTGATTGTATGTTGGAATTCTAGTATAGAACCGACAATGTAATAGACAAAATAAACAAACATGTAAATCTGCATACTATGCTTACCGGCGGTTAGCTACAGCAGTAATAATTTAGAATACAATAAGTATAAGAAAAAGCTTTTGTAAATTTATTTCAACTTAATACTTAAGAATTTAGAATATGTATGTGATGAAGTTACGTATTCTAATTCTTCAAAAGTATGAGTTAAATGAAAGATCTTTACGATTAGCACTAAAAGGCACAATGGATGCTGACGAAGATCGTAGCGGATCAGAAAATGCATTCCATCCTGCTAGTGTCTAATAATTTTTTTCTGTATTCTATAAGAATTATTACAATTATGTACTTGAGCCTGAATAAAAATTAAAAATTGATTAAAAATACAAACTTAGATTTAATACAAACTTAAATATACTTTAGTTTTTATAATCAATTTTTTTCTGAGGTGTCAAACGTAAACGATTTCCTTACTATTATTAAAGTTATTCCCTTATTTAATAACGCGTGAGAATAACCGCTAAATTCATTTTAATAGTCGCTATTACTTTCATTTTGCGCATTAGAAAAATATAACATTAACAAAAAAAGTTTTGAAAAAAAAATGTACAAAAATATACAACGGATCGAATTTTTTTTAAGTAAAATGACTGATTGTGATAGAAAACAATACATTAAGATCTATAAAAAAACATGCATTTGCATGAAGTCCGCCTCCTAATTTTACATAGGGCGAAAAACTTTAAGGTTTGGTTTCATTTCTATAAGCTAAATTATATGCACTAAATTTTTCTTGCTTAGTCCCTATATTAATATATTTTTATTCAAACGATGTTGGAAAAAGAATAAATAAATAATAAAAGAATTAATAATAATTTTTGTGGGCTATACCAATAGCTGGTTTCACTATTTTCTTAAAATGATAAATTTGTTAAATTGCTAAATCTATAAAGAATAAACTCACATGTATTTGAAAACTGATAATAATTTAATCTTATTTCATAAAATTTTGAACATTCTAAAAAATTAAAATACTACAAATATCGTTGTAATGTAATAATGTTAATGAAAATTATAAACTTAGGTAAAACATTCTTTTAAATATTATCTACATAGTAACATATGTTAGTATATCTATATTTAATAAAAAATTATCAAGTTATTTATCTAATATTTATTAAAAAAGTTTTACGCGATTTTCAAAAAAAAAAGTTTAAAATTTAATTAAATGGTAACGAATGGGATCTAAATGATTAAATGCATGAACTTACCAACAATTATAGAGACAATAGAGAATTAACACTCACCTTCTATTGACGCCCACAGGTGAAGCGCTGCTGTTTAGACTTTTAACTGGACTGCATGGTGGTGTTTGCGTTGTATTGTTACTAGCGCCTTTCGACTCTTCGCCCATTGTATCATCACCATCTTCATCATCTTCACTACCATTTGCCTGATTATGCAGGCTGTCATCATCCTCTTCACTGAGATTGTGATGATTTTGACGTGTAGGATGTTGTTGGCGAGGACGTGGGGTACTTCGTGCGGTTTTTCGACTACGTTTTGGTGTTGATTGTAAGAATTTTTCTTGCTGTTGCAGAAGATTAATGGCATGAGATTTAACTGGTGGTGTCGGTATATCAACATCCATATCCTCAACATTATGATTCTCTTCCATTTCTTCGTCCTCTTCGGTTTGTGAATTGGCACCTAAGCTGGCATTGTGGCGCTATGTAAAAAAAAAATAACATATTTATATAAAATTAATTGCGGCAATTGAAATAAAATTATGAATTTGAACTTACGGCTTGCATTCTTGCTTTTTGTATAGCCTTACGCATACGCGAGATCTCTAAACGTATTTGCTTGATTTTCTTTGTGCGATACGTAGGGTTCTTTAGAACCTGAGATTTATCTGCCAGAATAAGGAGCTTTTGTACAATAGCCTCACATGGTGTCGCTGCCAAAAGTTGATGTAATTCATCTTCAACTTCTTTTTCTACATGATCTGTTGTGTCTGACTGACTGGTATCCAAAAGACCTTCACGTGCCAGCGCCTCTCGAGCCTGTTGAAACAATGGGTTAGCTTGATCACGCATACGTATACCAGCACGATAGAAAACGGTGTCCTTATTGTTATATGCCAAACAATTCTGTATCATAAGATCAAAATCTGTTTGCAATTGATCGAGGTGTGTATAGGTTTTAAGTTTTTCTCGCATTGTACCCAAATCCATTGGATGACTAACGATGTCCAAATAATCGGGAACTTCATTTGTATTTACAGGTTCACGGAATATTTCTGAAGTGTCACGAGCTTCTAAAGCATCTAAAAGTTTAGTAAGAACTGCTTCCAATGGATTGACTTGTAACATAACAACTTGTTCACAGATTTTCACATAAGCAGCTTTAAGTTTTTCTCTCTTTCTAACTAACTCACATAATAAACGAGCTCTTTCTAGATCTTGACGCAAACATTGCCAATATTTCAATTGACGGTATAATTCGGAAGTATCAGGACTTCCTTCTATACCATTGCGCTGTATAACGCCATGATGGTTGCCTTGAGATTGTAGACGCCTCAATAGTGGTACCCCATTTCGATATTTACGTTTCATTGTCCAGTATGCGACTAGTCGATCCAGAAATTCTTTTTTCTTTTGCATATGTACCATACTTGCTATTTCTTGTATACGGTCGGGCGGTATTGTGGGTATAAGGACAACTGGTGCCGATGAACGTTTTTTCGCCAACGCTTTGCGAGCCTCTTTCATTTTATGACGTGCGTCTTCGAAATCTTTAAGATTCAATTTTGATTTAGCGTGATCGGGTGTATGCGCATGACAAAATGCGTACTTTTGCACATGTGCTGAGGAGTCATTATGAGCAGCATTTTCGTTCATATCCATGGTCATGTAAAGGCCAGCCTGCTGAGCGCAGGTTACATGAAAAGCGGCATAACAACTGTTGCGATGACACTGAATGCAGGCGCCCAAGCCTTTCTCCTTACAAACATAACACGTTAAACGCCAACGAGCTGGTGGTATTGTTTCAATAGAATCTGAAAAAAGATACAGATGTATTTACGACACTTAAAACAGTTCAAATAATCATTATGAGTTTCTTTTATTTCTATTATTTGAGAGTTGAGAGATCAGACATATTTCATAAGTATATATTAAACTTTCCCACTTCCTTGAAATATAAATATTTTCTAAAATTGTTTCAATGCGATAAACTCTGTGCCTGATTCAGTACAACAAATTTCATTATAACAAAAATATAAAATTCATGCCAACTTTTGAAAAGTTTCAATAATAGAAAATATAAATAAAACAAAAAATAAGTCTCCCATCTTACCAATTGGTTCCAAAAACACTGTATTGGCAAAACGAACTTCAGGTATCCACAAGGCACACACTACGTGAGCCCACTGTCCGCGATCAGTTTGTTTGAATGCTCCTCCTGAATTTGGACAAAGCACACAATTAACTGGTGTACTTGGAGACTGTAGACATCGCCGGCAAAGCCATTGTCCTTCAGGAATGTACGGGACACCATAGCAATCTTGATGCACGGCCAAATTACACATATCGCAAAATAGAATCACATTTGTATTTTGACATTCACCATCCATACAAATACAACATACTGCATCGTCATCAACCTCATTTCCCGTGGCTGTGCCATTAGCTGCCGCTTGAAAGTACGATTCCTTCTCCAAACGGTCCATTAAGAGTTCCATTGTATCGATATTCACAGCATTGTGACCATTTTTTTCACGTTCCTCATTCATCCACTCCAACCACGCTGAATCCTCTTCGTCGACATCATATTCTATTTCACCGTCCAGCTCTTCGGCCGACTTTTCTATAAAGCGGTAGTACGCTAAAGGTCTAGGTGGTGCATCTGGTACATTGTAATCGGGTATTTCTTGAAACCTAGCCTCCGGCACTTTAACTTTTGTCCAAGGCGCATTCTCTTCCAAAGGCGGAGCATCTGCATTTACTATGCAACCTTTCTCTACCAATTCAACATATTCTTCCTCATCAATAAATGGCAAAGGATCATTTATACCTAAACGTACACTTTTTCCCTCTACATTAAACGTAACTGTTTGCTCTTCATCATTGTACGACACTAGGGATTCGGGATTTGTTATGTTGCGACTGTTGCCAATACCCTTACTGCCGTTCTCTACATCATCGCCACCAACACCTGTTCCGCCGGCTCCAGTACCACCTTTAGGCGTTGAGTGTGTACCACCACGCGGGCGTGCTTTTTTACGATTTGGCGTCATAACCGGTGTTAGTGGCTGTGGATTATCATGATCATAGTTAACCAAATGGTATTGCAAACCAATCACCGACTTATAGCTACGATCACATTTTGGTACGGGACACGCGTATGGCGGTTGTGATTGTTTTACTTTCACACTCTTACAATATTCCAACGCATCGAAGTCAAGTCCCATTGTAGTGTGTGTGTTTTTCTTTTTCGTACAACTGCTGCTTCTGCTGACTGCTTGCTTCTGCTTTTGCAGTTTTCTTGTTGCCAAATTGTTGTGTATAATTATTTGTTGTCGCTGTTAACTGCTGCAAATGCTGCTTTTTCTTCTATTTGTTAAATTTGCATTTTATTAAAATAGTTTGTATTTTTCATTCGAAAAATTAGAATTTTTTGGAGTAGAATTTTTATTAATTCACTTAATTTACGTTTTTCTTCTTGTTTCTTTCTTTCCACGCAAATTCGCTGTCATATTAATGGCGCTAAAGTCATTACAGTTGTGCTCTATAAGTAATCGGTACCCACGAGAAAAATTATTCAAAACACATATATGCAGAGTTGTATTTTACCACAGAATAAGCAAATACATTTCATTTTTTTATTACGTTTGTTAAATTATTTATTAATTTATTTGCTTCAATTATTTTTTTGTGTTTTCCTCTGATGCGATTTTTGCTTTGTTACACTTTTTTATCAAATCTTAAAACTAAATGCAAATTATTCACGCGGAGTCTTTTTATTTCACAAGCTAAACATTTACAAGTGCGCCACTTAAGATAAACATGAGTTTTATACCAAATTTACATTTGCATAATTTAAATAGTTAAATAAAAAAACTGACCGTTTACATTAGCACTTAACTGATTTTTCTTGATATTTCATTAAACTTATTAAAATATTTACGCCATAGGTGTTCAAAACCTAGTACAGATAAATTAACTACGTACTTTTGTTTATTAATTTTCTCAATAAATTTATGTAAATGTGAATTTTTTCAGCTTAAGATAATCATTTTGTATTTAGCCGGCGCAAAATCATGTAAATTTCGAATGAAATCTAAACAGAAATATTTGACATATGATGTAAATTTCATGATCAGCTGATACTTTTCTATTATACCAATTTGTCGTGTACATTGATTTAAAATTATTATTTATTTGTCAATAAAATATGATTTTATGTTTACATTTTCCAATATGAATTGTATAGGGCTCAGAACATTTTTAAAAGATATGCCCAAGGTAGATTATGAAGGTAACGACATTAAAACAGCTGAGATTTTTTTATTTTTGAAATCAATATGGCGGCCTGAGTTTTGTAATTTGAAGTGTCAAATTTTTGTTTATGTTTCCATTTGTTTACTTACTTTTCTGTGATTGCGTGTTTCTTATCCATTTTCATTATATGAATGTCAAAATCATAGCATAATTATAAAGTACTCGCACATCTACAAAAACAACAATACCTTGTATTTTGTTAG